>JBBMOE010000026.1:2107151-2234067 GCA_037975065.1 Chaetodon trifasciatus | reverse complement strand
GTTGTGAGAGAGAGAGAGAGAGAGAGAGAGAGAGAGAGAGAGAGAGAGAGGATGCAGGCAGCCAGCTCCACTGGTTATGCAGTTCAAAGGCAGTGGGAAGTGTGTGTAGTTAACAGTGTCCTCATCTTTAAACCTACAGCCTGCAGGGCCGCAGCTTAAACACACACAGAATTAAAGACTCAATGAGCTGAACTAACAGTCTCATACATGCTAACTGTGGTAAGCTGAAGGCTTCCTGTGTGTATGTGTGTTAGCCAAGGAGGGACTGGTTATTTTACCAACATGCGGGAAAATAAAACATGCTTCTTTTTTTTTTTATCTTGTATTCATGGTCGGTGCTACACAATCAGTGTTGCGTAATGCTTGTGTGGTGTTTTATATTTGTTGTTATTTCGCTTGCTGCTAAGTCTTTTTACTGAGGTGCTTTTCCTGTCTTTTTGTCACACCCCTCTGGCACTATTTAAATGTTTGATGCAATCAGATCAGCCTCATTGTAGCTCAAAAAATTTGAGGCTTTTTCTTCCTTTTATTCTAGCAAGAGCAAACAGAAATGCTGTAAATGCTCAAACAGTGGTCAGGTACACAAAACTGGTCCAACGCCTTGAATTTGGGACATATAAGAGACGGGTCTTTTAAATAAGCAGTCATATTTTAGTTAGAAGCCTTCATTTTATGAAGTGCTCCTGTTTTAACAAAGCAAACTCCATGTTTACCTGTCGTCCTAACAAATTCAGTCTAATGTACATTTCCACAACACTAATTCCATCAGTTCAACAGTCATGTCATACTCACCACAGGTTTCTCTTTTTAACAGAAATACTGTTTTCATTCACTAACTCCAAACTATTCTACTGTACTTTGCCATTTCTCTGTGCAGTGATGAGCTCACATCAATGAACCAGCACACATCCTGCACAGGTAGTTTACAAAAGCCTTGCCGCAGTTCAAATTACATGATGCTGCCACCGCCTGGCAGGCTGAAATGTCTCCTAGATGTGTTTCACTGTATTCCTTAACACACATAGGTAGGCACTTTTCTGGCTTTGTTTTCAGACTGATGCAGACTGAAGGCAGCACGCAGACCAACCTGGCTTTCAGTCTGCTCCAGTGGTCTCTTCTTGCGAGGCCCGATGGCAGCCAGAGCAGTGAGGTTGGCCTTTTTTTGCTGCAGCTGAGCTTCTTCTATTTGTTTTAACTGAAAAGAGATGAGAGGCAAATGAGATGAGAATGTGGAGAATACAGAGTTACGCAACTATTCACACATTCTATTCCTGTGTATACTCACACCTAAAATCTACTTGAGTGAGCATTTCATATGTTGTAGAATGCCATGCTATG
This sequence comes from Chaetodon trifasciatus, assembly GCA_037975065.1. Lineage (NCBI taxonomy): Eukaryota > Metazoa > Chordata > Actinopteri > Chaetodontiformes > Chaetodontidae > Chaetodon > Chaetodon trifasciatus. The sequence continues at coordinate 2,232,729 of JBBMOE010000026.1, read as the reverse complement.
CAGAGTGTGCAAGTCAGAGGAATGGTTGGAAACTTCAAGAGATGGGCTTATTCACTAACTGACATTACAGAAATGGATGTGTAAAAGCAATTTTCTGCAGGGGGTTATGAGACAATTTCTTGGCTAGGACTACTAACTTCCTGCCTGGTGCTCAGAGCCCACAAATACTTCAGCTGCTGGCGGTAGCTTCATATTTACTGTACACAAATGACAGGGATATCAGTAACTGACTCTCAGCTAGACAGGGAATAAACCCTTTTCCCAATGTAAACTATTCCTTTAATGATTGACTTTGTGTTAACAGAACTACTGTAGATGAATTAGCTGTTGAATCGACCTTAACACTTCCTCCATGTTAATCTGCACTCCATTTTTTGCATCAGCCCAACAACAGACTATTGTCATACTCACCACTGTGCTGCCTTCACTTTGGTAACTAACTAGCATTTTTGGCAGAGGATTGCAGTTGAGACTGATAACCTGCATCTTTTAGACATTTCATTTCTAATCAACTTCCAGGCTGCTAAAAATACCTTCAGCAGAGGTCTGGATTTTGCTGGGCTGTCCAGACATACAAGCGAATCATCAGCAAATAAAGCTCCTTCTGTTGACCTGCTGTCATTTTTAATCCTTTTAATCGCACTTTCACCTTATTCTGTGTGCCAAACTGTGAGGCAAGACTCCCCAGGGGGCCGCGGGGGACGAGTGGTGCAGCGCAAGAGACATGAGACAAAGATACCGTAGGGTGAAAATGACAGGACGTTAGTTATTGTATTTGACTGCTGATGTAACTTTCGCAAGAAACGTGCGTTTCACAAAGACCTTTTTAGCAAAGCCCTGAACAAAATCTAAGGTTTGAGAGTTTGGTCGGTGGTTCATAAGAAATTGTATTTCAACCATTCTGGCTGTGGCTTGGATCATAATTGATGGAAGTGATTCCCGAGACCATGACAATTACATTTAAGTCATAATAAATCAGAGAAATTCTCTGACAATATCTCTGACTCAGCTCATTAACATGACTTCCCAGCATGAGAAAGTTACAGTGACTGAATCCCAAATCCCAGCTTCACACAAACTCTGTTAAAGCTGCTTCTCCAAACACACATTTTATTCACAACTGGCTTTAACTCCAACTGGAGAAACAGCTTCAATTAAAGTCACATCCAATTAGTGCCACACCTACTCAAGCTTTGAAAATGTGTGTGTGTGTGTGTGTGTGTGTGTGTGTGTGTGTGTGTGTGTGTGTGTGTGTAGGTACAAATCGACTTGGCAAAGTATAGTGAGTGTATGGTGATACGCTTGAGAGTGTGTGGGGGTGGCAGCAGCAGGTCATGTAAAATGAACAGATCTGTTTTGCTGTGGAGAAACCTCTGGGAGCGTGATGGCTGGGAGCTACACAGCAGCAAGGAAAACAAGCCCTGCGTGATGTTACTGCCGCCTTAAATAGCCACAGTTACCAGTGCCTTTCATCTCCCTCACACATGTCCCTGCCCTGCCAAGCAAAGACATTACACACACTACTGTATTATTAAATTAAACAACAATTAGCATGAAAAATAGCAGGGTTTTAGCACGTTCCAAAACAACAGTTCCTGGGAGTTTCCATTTGAATCAAAGTAACAGCAGGTAATTTTAATCAATGACTATGACCTGCTGCTTTGCAACAGGAAGTGCAGAGTTTGTATTAAGAGCTATGCACTGGTCATTGTTTACAGTCTGATTAGCAACCTCTTTCACACTGGACAACAATTCCAAAGATAATCTCTGTGCTAAAAGCTAAGCCCCTGTTAGATGACAGCCTGTACGTCAAGATTGCATTTCATTTTCAGTGCATTCCACCTCCTTTGCTCTCCATGTGGGCTGTTGAGCTGCATCAGCATCAATGTACAAACTCCTTTTGGCATCAGGGTTGCACCATCAGGTGGCAAATCTGTGTATTGTCAGAGAGGAGAGCTACCACAGTGTGAAAAAACAGACCTCTCTACATGGCCAGTGGGCTGCTTTAGCTTACTGTTCTGCTTTTCAGCTTACACAGACTGTATGGTTGAGTCTCAGAGCTTTTTCCAGAATAAAATGCATACATACCTGTTTGGCTCTCTGCTTGAGCTGCTGATACTGTGGATTCTCAGTGTGAGAGCGACTCTGTGATCACAGACAGACAGATGTTGACTTAGTAAGCAACATTTAATACTTTAATCTAGGCAAAAATGAAATGTCTACAGAGCCACAGCGGTTTCAAACTAAATGCCGGTGTGACTAAAATGCCATTGCAATTTACACAAAAAACAAAACTTCATTTTATAACCATATGACTTTCCATTTGTATGTATGTGCAGTAATATTTCTTCACTTCTAATAGAGAAATTGTGGTTTAAGCCTCATTTCAGTGAAACAAGAGCAATGCTATTTTCTAGCCTAGCTTACTCTGGCCAAACGCAGAAGTCTCTCCCTCTCCTCTTCATCTTTTCTTTTCTTCTTCAAACTCTCCACTTCCTCCAGGAAGCGAAGCTGGGAGCGTACATCACTTACTTGGGCATGCCAAAGGTCCTCCTGTCACCACAAACACACAAGTTAGAGGCTCTTCCATTCAAAACCAAGTTTGAACCTTTTTAACATGTCCACATGGTGTGTTCTATCTGCAAGACATATTATGAGCAAAAGGAGCAGACACTATGTCCAAGCTTCTCCCCGTTGGAACTGCAGTGTACCACTGACGGTCTCAAGCATAGATGCAGACAGACAGGGTTTCATGCGTAACATACTTTAAGAACTAATCCTGTCAACTTGTGGGGTGGGGCTACAGTCAATCGAGGGGTATGGCTTAGGAGTGATGACGAAGAAGGTTACAGCAAACATTACTCAAAACAGTCTGATGAGCAGTTAGAGCTGCAGGTGAGCTGAGGAGGGGTGGGTGGAGATAGAGGTAGGGACTACTTCGATCCATGCATACCACATGAAGGTAAAGGTGTCAACGTAAGGCATGAAGGGGTTTTTTTTTTTTTTTTTTCATTAAAAAAAAAAAAAAAAAAAAAAAAATCTACCTGGTCTTTAACAAGGCAGTGCTCTGCCAGTTTAGTTCTGTCCTGAGAGAAAGAAACAGGTGGAAGGGTCAATAAAATGAGGCTGAGCAAAGAGAGTTGGTGGGATTGTGGGGGAAAGTGGGTCTTAGAGGTCACACTGTGAACAGATGTCTGAGAACCACGTTTGTGGTGCGATGTCAATCTGCTGCCACTGTGAAATGAGATATAACAGAATTAAAACTGAAATGGCTTCAACATTTTTTATGATCTGTTTCTATCATCATTACCATCTGTGCTAATTGAGTATCAGTGCTAATTAACGGTAAAACAAACACAACAGTGCTGCTCTGCAGACAACAACATGATTTCTGGCTCAGTGTTTCAGAGCTTTAAGACCAGTCATGTGACCTGCTGTGTTTAGTAATCATCACATTCTCTGATCTGTACTCCTTATCATTCAACCCCTTTGCACTTTGCCGTCACACATATATGAACGTAGCAGGTGGACACACCCACAGTCTGTTGAAAGAACATTTCATGACAAAAAGATAAAGAGGTGTGTTCTTACAATAAGAAACATTTATTGTAAAAACTGAATAATTTGATATTTAGTAATAATATCTATGTAAAAAGGATTTTTTTTTACAAATGAGAAAAGTATATATAATTAATAACAAGGAACAGAGCAGATTTTTTCTGGGTTACGATGGCAGCTGCTATATACAGATGGGTGAGTAATTTTTCTCAGTATGAATGAATATAAATCACTGATTCATAAGAAAATGTGGCAGCTAACCGGTGCCGCTGCTTTGGGTCAGGGTCAGACTGCTGTACCTTCAGGGCTGCCTTGCGGCGTTCTGCCATCACAGTAAGCTTCTCGATCAGCCCACGGAGACACTTCTGCGTAGCATGAGAAACCAGAGCTACCACCTCTGGGCCGACATCAGTTACTCCCAGTGCCTGTCCTACCCCAGGACACACAAAACATCTGGCAGTAGTACCACAAAAGGAGCTGAACACAAAGACACATTAGAGTTAAGCTTAACTATGGAAATCAAAAAAAAAAAAAAAAAAAAAGTCAATGAAAGCCATATATTTACTGAACTCATTAAAAAAACTCAGTACTTGATTAAGTAAGTGCCGATCTGAAAGATTTCAGTCGTGGTTGATCGACACCTGTAGTTACATGTGGTGACATTTTAATAACAAAATCAAGCAATCATTGGCCTTTGTTCCATCATTCTGTGAACCATGATCTGATTTTCTGTTAGCCAAGAGATGAGTCTGCAGACAGCAGGGCACAGTCAAACTGAAAGGAGTCTGATACCTTGCTGAGAAGTTGGAGGTTTGCCTTCTCACGTCCCCCCTGATGGTCACAATAAGTCAGCAGCTTTGTGCTAGTTGCTTTTTAGAAATAAAGTCACGGGTCTGAGAAGTTGCTAAGATGGCAACACTGTGTGTTTGTGTGTACGGGGGCAGCTGTGGCTCAGGAGGTAGAGCAGTCGTCTGCCAGGAGGTCGGTGGTTCAAACCCCGGCCTCGGCAGTCCACATGACAAAGTATCCTTGGGCAAGATACTGAACCCCAGAACTGCCCCTGATGCTGTGCCATCGGAGTGTGAGTTCATAATAATTCAATTTGTACATCAATTTGGATAAAAGCGTCTGGCAAAATGACTGTAATTCATGTAAGTCATATGTGGTTAGAGGTGGGGGTGGCAATCTTCCAAAACATAAAAAGGTATTGTTTTACATGTAGAAATAGCACAGCTGTTTTGTCACAACACTGAATCTCACTCATTAAAATCAGTGCTTATATTTGAATTTCTTAAAATAATTACTACGATGTGAAAATATTCTGGCTCTACACACTGCTTTCCTCTGCTGCCTCTGTGATGTACGCCGTCCTTCTCACTCATCTGATATTTTCACATCTAAGTCTGTGAATTACAGGTTTATTTCGACCAGACCAGAGTTGGTGGCGATGGTTGGAACAGTGAAACACACTTCTGTTGAGTTTGAAATGTGATTTCCGATGATAGGTTTACTGTTTCGATAAATGAAGTCTGGTGACTTTGGTGAGAGCGATATAGTAGCTTTTTCTCCTTAAACTAAAAGGATCTGTCTCTGTAGGGACCCTCTCCATTGTGGTCAGACGCTGACAAAAACAATCTGAGAATGAAGGTGAAAGGTCCTGAGTGTGCAGGAGTGGATAACAGACAGGAGGTACTGCAGTGTTGAGCCAGCAGTAATCCCGATACAGGTGTCACCTGGCAGCGAGCTTTGGCACCATTTGCTGGGATGAAAGGCCCTGAGGTGCCGGGGCCTGGGCACGGCCTGATGGTAGAGATGTAGTGTTCCACCCCATGCTTGGAGGTGGAGGCTGTATGAGGTCTGAAAACTCAGTTAGGAGGCAGAGAAACTCATCCATGGCTGGGTGCTTACTAGCCAGTGTGATGGTACACTGTGTACAGGACCAGAAAGTCACAGCGTTACTCAGGCAATGGCCCTTGACATGCACCAACAGTCCATAAGTACACAGGAAATCCACAGAGGAGGGGGATAACCACTTTAGCCGTAATGAAGTCCCAGCTGAAATGTCCTGCAAAACACAGCGTGCCCTATGTATCGACGGGGCTGCCGCTGGCAGTTTCCAGGGGGGGCGTGCTCACCAGTAAGCAAGTCCATTTGCAGCAGATGTTCATCTGTGCCCTCGTGTGGGAAAGAAAGAGCCGCACAGAGATGGCGCCTTGAATGAAGAGCAGGCTGCTCCCACAGCCGACGTTCATGGCACCTAAGCACCAGTCCAAGCGTTTCATGTCCTGCTGAAATTGCAAGTTGCCACACTTCTTGGCCTTTATTCCAAACCTCACATGGTAGAAATACAAGGTGATCAGCCTGCATTTAATCCCCACTGTTGTGGTGGTGACAACAACCAATAACTGTCTCCATCGGCAGCGATGAAGTGGCTTGGGCTGGGTCCATCACAGCTGATCATCCTCCTTGTCTAGCGACAGTCAGTGATGGTGGTGTTGGCCAAAGGAGGCCAATCCTGAGAAGACAGCTGCTGCAGAAACAGTTCAACAAAAGAAAGTCCAGTTTGTGTGCTCTGGCAGCTTGAGCAAAACTGCTTTTGTTGAATTGTTCGTCTCTGCAAATGTCGAGTAGAATATCAGGGTCACTGTTGTAGGCATCGCTGAGATTGACGAGGAACCCTCTCTTTCACCCACATTTATTCACACAACACAAAATCACCCACATCACGATGTCATAACATCAACTGCCAGCATTTTAAATGTGGTCTGGCACTGTTTCCAAAAACATAATCCCTAACGAAGAAAGTATATTAGGTTTACTTTAGATTGTGTGACAGCAAAGAGAAACTGCAGTTTAGTGTTGTCATGCTGTCTGTTTGTGGCTGTTAAACTACTTAAGTGCTGTGTAGTATGAAAAACAAACCTGCAGTAATACTGATGTAATTAATACTCAACACAGAAAATGTTAAATAAAACGCTGAGTTGAGCCTGCGGGCCGAGCTCTGCCTCAGAATGGCTCTTGTACCTGTATGAAGGATTCGGCTGAGCACTGGGTTCGGTGAGAGGAACGGCTGATCCTGGCATGACTGCACCACAGAGCCAACCATGGTGGTCAAGATCTGTGCAGTCTCCTCTCTCAGGTTGACTCCAGCCATGGAGGCCACATCATTAATGTCATCATCTTCTCTGGGAAACATGCACGCACACGCACACGCACACACACACACACACACACAGAAATGAATTACTACTTTGTGGTAGGCCCACTTTGCACTTTGACAGAATGTCAAAGATTTACTGAATTGTTCAACTTGAAAGCCCTCACACTTAAAATTCAGTCTAAAGATATCAACTGCATGTTGTACTTGTACAATCCTGAACTGTTAATAAAAACAGAAAGATTCAAAGTTATTTGGAGAGTAGCATTCCATTTAGCAGAGTCTGTGTTTGTGGATAACAAACACCAAGATATTTAAGTTTGCTGAACTTGTGTCACTACAGGCTTCTGTGAGAGGCCAAGACTGCATCTCCACATGGTTTTATTGTCTATATGTGAATACATTCTCTGATGAAATCTGATCATAGTGCCTTTTTATCTGCATCTGCTATTAACAAGCCACCGTCTAACCTCAGTTCTGTCTGCACTGTTTGAATCTCAATTTGCATATAAGATAGATAAGAAGGATTTGATGTCTGATTGCAATGTGAACTGCACGCCTGCAGGACTTCCTCCTGATCAAGGTACAGGCTTAACATATCTGTCATTCTACAACACAGGTAGTGTTTCTTTCATCAACGAAAATTATGACTAAATATCGTCGTCAACGAACGTTTATCACGTGATGCAAACGAGACGAGCCGCAACGTAAATGCTGGTCATGTGATGATAACTATAATTAAATATATAATGCAATATTGTTGATGAATAAAAACAAGACTAAATGTGGTTTACAAAATAAAAACTCTGCTAAATTGTCTTGTAATTTCCATTGATTAAAACAATACAAGACGAAATGTTCTAACATTATTTCGTCTTGTTTAGTCGCGTTGTTATTATTATTTTGCAGTATTTCTGTTTCCTGTGTCTCACTTCAGGGGCTGCATCAGGTCGCACTGTTCAGTTGCAGGTGACGTCACGGCATTAGTTCCCACTCTTGGCATTGTTTAGAAGATGCAGCTGCTGTAGGTTAGCGTTAATGACAGACAACTGACACAGAGAACGGGACCGATGGCCGGCCAGCCGGCTTTTGGTTGGTAAAATAAATATGTTGTAAATTCAAATCAGAGCGTCTTCGTGTCTGGAATGGATGTATTCTTGAGTCTATAAGATAACAATAACATAATAATAAGACAACCTTGTTTGAATTGTGAAATGGGTTTGGCTAAAAGAACATTTTGATTTCGTCTATACTATTAGGTACTTATACTACATTGACTGGGTTAAATAGAATTGCATTACTAAAAAGAGACTAAAATACAATTTTCATTTACTAAAACTAGACTAAAATGTCATCAGTTTTCGTCGACTAAAACTAGACGAAAATAGTCACAGACAATTCTGACTAAAATGAGACTAAAACGCTCAGACTTTTATTCGACTGAAACTTGACTAGACTAAAAAGAGTATGAATGTGACTAAAACTAATAAAAACTAAAATGACAGCTTGACACAAAGACTAGACTAAGACTAAAATTAAAACAGGCTGCCAAAAACAACACTAAACACAGGCTTGCACAACAAAATGCAAGCTTAGTCTGTTCATGCCACACAGTGAGAAGCTATTTTGTATGGTAAATGAAGAGAGGTGGAGGAGCCTCACAGCCTGAGGAGAGGCTGCTCTGTAGTCTGGTGGTACGACAGCAGATACTGTGTCGCTTACCAGACGAAATCAGGGTGAACAGGCTGTGGCTGCGGTGGGTACTGTCTTTTAATATCCTTCGGCCTCTGCTCACCTCACTCACCGATGTCACTGATATATACCAATAATGTTCTGTGTGGTTTTAATCACCTGCTGCAGAGCCCTCCTGTGGTGATGCATCATGTCAGTCTGTAATGTTTCCACTCAGGATGTTTTCTATTACTCCACTGTAAAATTTAAGAAAAACTTGGCATGTGTACAGTCATTTCTCAGCTTTCTTTAACAGGGTGGGCATGTGTGATGTCCATGGCAGGTTCTTTAGGATACCAATTAGGGGTGGGGATAGGGGTGTGTCCTTGCCACCTTTTCTTAAAATCAACAGTCCGTGCCACGGTTTGCTGACATTGAGCAGTAAGTTGTTCTCTGTGCACCACTTGGTGTCATTCCAGTTCTCTCCATGTCACATACTGCAATCCTGAGTGTACAGCACGAACAGGTGGGGACTAAGCACACAACCCTGGGGGGTTCCAGGGTTGAGCAACAGGGTGAAAGAGGTGTTAGCACAAACCCGAGTTGTCTGGGCCTGGGGTCTGTTTGTGAGGAGACCCAAGATCCAGTTGCAGACTGTGCTACTCAGGTCCAGACTGGACGTTTGCCAATGAGTTTCATGAGGTGGAGGTTGTGCTGAGAGCACTGTGATGTAGGTGTTTTCAAGGTATGTGAGGATTGAGTGGAGGGCAGTGGAGATAGCATCCTCTGTGGATCTGTTGGTTCTAAATGCAAACTGGTGAGGGTCCAGGCTGGCTGGGATGTAGTTTTTGATGTGCAGGAGAACAGGTTTCTCAAAGAACCGGGTAATATACAGTATTTAGATACATATAGCATGTTAATAGCTGGATGGCAAAAGGCTAGACTCAGGGCACAGCGCAGCACCTGGATGGTGTACAGCATGCACACACTTCAGTTATTTTCTTCAAAAAAGGCAAGCACTTGTGCACACTTTAGACTGAATAAACATAATAATTAGCTTTGCAACACAATGGTGAAGTATTTCATGAAAACTTATATATTTCATCCAGACGAATGTCTCAAACTTTTTTCCTTGTCCCAACTTGTTAACGTGTTGCTGGCATCAAAGTCAGATATTAACAAATATCAATTAAATCGATGAGGTAAAACATTAAGTATATTCTCTTTGTGCTGCATATGTCAAAAAGGATTAGCAAGTCGTCACATTCCTTTCCCAGTGTGAAATGCATACCACTTCCAGCGAAATATTACAGTATGCAAGTACTGGACACTATGGCGGCATACATTCCCACAATGCAATGCAGTAGTGAAACAAACAACAACATAACAGACAATGGTGGACAGCGACCAAGGCTGCCCTGGCGTAACATCAATAATGCTTCAATTTAATTAAAGGTAAGGTTCACTTTGCTGTGTATTTTTGAAATTAGTTCATCTTTGCCAGTAACAAGGAACATCTCCCTCAGGAAAGTGAGAAAAGTGCTGACTGGTGTGAAAAGATAAACACTACAGTTTATTTATGCAGAAGTATGTTCAATGATAGTACACATACTGGGTATATAGTGCACAGTACACGATTTGGGACGCTGACTTTGTCTCGTTGCACATCAAATATTCTGAGAATAGATCTGACCAGCAGGCCTTTTTCATTCTGTACCAATTCTGTCTGACATTGATTGTGGCACATTCTTCTCACAGGCAACTAAACAGACGTACATTGAGTTTATATTTTAGTTTAGAATCTAGTAAAGTTGAACTAAACCCAAGAATCAAAACTGAATCGTGATACTCTCCAAGGTTCCCACGCCTAATTTTCACAACCATTACCTGTGAGGTGTTTTCCTGACTGGACCACTGTGTGTTTGGAGATGGGTCTGCTGCTCTTAGATATCTCATTTCTGGAATGGGCTAATGTCATCAACCCAGGTCTCAAAGTCACTCCTCGAGGCTGCTGGAAAACCTGTATTTCAAAGGCAATCCTTAAGCATCAGTCTCAAATGTGGCATCTGTATCCCTCGTAAAGCAGCAGACACCCAGCTTTACAATTCTGTTTCACATCAACAGCTCAGCCCTTTGACAACAAACAGATGTGTTCAGCAGTGAAAAACGATTTACTTGGACTTCGAGAACAGGGGTGGACAATGTACCACCAACCCATACTCAGAAATATTCAAAAACTCTCTAGAAAGACTTTTTTTTCTGCATCTCTCTGGGTAAAGACAAGGCAGTGTGCCTAAGTTTGTGGACATGCTCTCGCAGTGATGAAAAAGGCCAATTTCAAGAGTCATTACAGCTCAAAACATACTAAACTGAATGAGCTGCAAGGACAAATTCAACACTATTTCAGAGATTGGGAGCCCAGCAAGCAGCTTTCATATGCAGGCAAGTTCTGTGGTGAGCAAGCGAATATCCGAGAAGCTGAAACCTCATTCAGAGGGACAATTTGTGCCTTGCTGCTGCCGTGGAGCTGCTAGCACTGGTAAGAGCAAATGGACAGGGAAAACACTGTGCATTTCCTACTCTGCCAGAACAAAAGCTGCAATGACATCTGAATATGCTGATGACTGAAAACTCCTTCGGCATCTGGCTAGAAAAATGTTTAATCATACACCTTTTCTATCATAAAAGAAACACTGCTCATCACTTCAGACAAGCACACATGTATTTACCTGCTGGCTGGTACAGAAGTTCTGTGCTGTGTCAGTGCTGGACTGCTTCATGGTGGAAGGCAGAGTGTTGGAGTTGCGGGTGGAGGTTGAGGCCTGTTGGATAAATAACTGGGGGTCTGCAGTAAGGCACCGCACTGCAGGAAGACTTTTCTGGTAGCAATGAGGAAAACACATGAAAAACCAAAAACCATGTTATCAACCAAATAGAAAAACATAACAGGCTTTCTAAGCAATCTAATCTTTCTTCACATACGCAGTGAAATGCTCGCATGGTAGAATCCTGTTGGCATTAAAGAGGGCAGCAAGCTGCAACAGGAGCAGACTGAGGTGAACTGAACACTGAAGTTTGGATCTGATATTGATCCGCTTTATTTTTGCCAATACCAAAACCATTCAAATATTCTCGGCTCAACCCTGACACTGATCCCTGGGACTGGCTTGGGACATTCGGAGTTAAAAGTCTACGTCTTGAATTTGAATCATAAACTTTTAGACATTCTGAGACTTTCCAGGACCTGCAGACACCCAAAGAGGTGAGCATCATGTGTGACTGACTCTCTGCTCACCTTCAGGAAAGGCACCAAGCAGGGCTGTGGAGTGGACTTCAGCTCATGATAGAGCTGTTCTGTAAACTCCTCTGCTTCAAGCTTTCCTTCCTGCAGAGAGAACATGTACAAATACTCCAAAATGTGTGATATACATTGTATCACTTGGAACATACTGTTCAAAAAACCCCAAAACATTTGGCCAGTATGAGCAGAACAGAGATTTGAAAAACTAATTCTAACTCAATGCCGACTAGCTTTTCAGCAAGTAACTTCTTTCAGATCTGGTTTAAAACAATGAGATGACTGAAGGATTTAAGATGCTTTTGTTCTTTTCAAGCCTTGATTTGACAGTTTTATTTCAGACATTAGAACATTCCATTATTCAACTACTGTACTGAGTGAAAGCAGCTCCTGTGATCATGCAGAGGGGAGACGCACCAGCAGACTCCTGACGAGTCCTCTCACGTTGTTAGCCATGTTGGCAGACTGGGAGTCGCTGGATGCCAGCTTGATCAGAGTCACCAGGAAGTTCTTGCACTTCTTCACACTTTCCAGGGTCTCCTGTTGGTGAAATGTCAGCCAACAACCAATCCTGAAGGTTACTGTTCATTGGTTGGTTATTGTAGAACTTTTTCTGCTAATTCGCAGCTGATGCATTTGTGTTCATGCGAGAGTGGATTCTTCGCGTCCCTATCATTACTACTGTCACAATTCTATTAAAGCTGACACATTCTGCGAATGACTGACATAATTTAACAGTAGTCACTACCCAAATCACTGGCGCATCACGTAATGGTGCACGGAAAAACTCATCATCATGACTACATGTCCAACACAGAAAATGTACAGGAAGATCAGGAAGAGATCCTCACACAACAATGTGCACATTAAATGATACAACACACACAGAAGATGGTCAGCATGAATAAGAAATCTACAAACTATGAGACTTCAGCAGTTTGAACACAAGAGCAAGGCATCCACAATCAACAATGCATACTGGGAAAGTTTATCATTTATCAGTTTATCGACTACAAATGGTGTCAAACCAGAGGCCTGGTCAGGCGTCATCTCCTCTTCGCAACCTTGCTGAACTGTGAAGGGATTCTGTTATTTTACTTTAACTCATTTAACACTCTGGAACTCTCAAATACAACAAATCACAAAGCGATACAACATATGAATACTTTCATTTTCCGAGCATTAGCTATGGAAGCAGTACCAGTAATATTACAAAGGAATACTTGCTATCATGATATTGTTTTTGTTTGTTTTTGATGGTTTTTCTGTAATGACAGCACGACAATAGAAACGGTACCCGTGGAAGGGATGACTGGCTTGTTTCTCGACTGCCTCCATGTTGTCCAGTTTCAGATGATAATTTGTTTTCTGAAATTCAAACTGAGGATGAAAGGTTCGAGCTGACTGGGCTCACCTGAGTAAAAGTGGCTGGTAGCTCCTTTTTGGTCTCTGTGATGAGCGCCTGAATGCGAGGCTGGCTCCCCCGTTCAGACACAGCACTGAGGTTCTGGACTACAGCTGGTTTGGGAGTCACACCAATCACCTGAAGAGCACAATATAATCAATCACTGATAAAAATGAACAACGCTATGTAACAGGCATGTACATACTGATGACAGCCACTGCTGAATGACACAAACAAGGCTGGCTCAAGCTGTGCTGACCTCCTCACTAGGAGGCCGTAAGTCCAGCTGAAAGTGAGCTTTGATTCACTGAGCAATAATGACATTAAAATGATTTAGTTTTTTTTAAGCTGGTAAAACTCAAGCAATGGCCACATTCTTCACTTTTTGGCAAATTTCCCTTATTCTTATACATAAAACTGAACTGAACTGTCATCATGAGCATTATTTATGACAGATGAGGTCGTTTGCAGGAACAATGCCAACGACCACACGCTTCACGACCTGCTGGCAGTGACCGTTATGTAAACCCACTCCTGCACCTTGACCACAGCCGTCTTCTGGACTGGTGCTGGTTGGAAACTGGGAGGGGCTGCCATCCTGATCACTGTCACCTTCTCATTACTTTTATTTCCAGCTGCTGCAGATACCTGAATGCCAGACATGCAAGCTAGTTAAGACCACAGGAGTAACTATAACATGGCACTACATTCATCCACATCAGCATTGAATAAAATGAAAGCAAAACACACAAACACGCACCTGTGGGGCCAGTATTCTGGGTGCTTGACCACTGATGCCTCTTGGTCCTTGCTGACCCTGTGCCAAAGCCTGATGGGATACCAGCATTAGCTGACCGCTGTCACTGCAGATCAACATCATACCTGCCAGAAAGAGAGTCCAAAACCACTTCAGACTGTAATGAACTGATGTGATTTGTCCTGAAACGATGGTGTACATCATGGAGCAAACATCGTACAGACAGTGTGTGGTGGACATTAAATGGAAACACAAAATAACATACAGTCTACTGAATATAGAAAAATGAATACAAGATTACACAGTGGCCCAGCCTGTAAACATGAGTTGTGTACAGACAGTGGTGTGGTGCAGCTGACCTGGTGGTATCTGGATATTGGCTGGGAACGGTGGGGAAGCAGTCTGTGGCCGCTGAGGGGCCACAGTGACTGCCTGTGGCCCTGCTGCCTTTGGTACAGTTATCATCACAGTCCTGCCTTGGGTTGCAGCCTGATTCAGTGAGCCCACCTGGCTCAAAGCTGGTTTTGTTACCTGTGGTTGGCTGTTAGTACTCACTCCTCCTCGGGCAGCAACCTTTGCGATCATCATGACAGAAGGAGAGGAGGTGTGTCGGCCTGGGCCTGTGGAGGCAGCGGGGCTGACTTCTGGTGGCCCTGAGGCAGAGTGGCCCTTTGAGGCAGCTGCTGCTGTGGGTGCGGGCTGCACAGAGGTGAGGGCTCCACATTTAGCTGGAACCTGAACTATCTTCACTTGAACAGAGGTGTCGTCACACCCTGCTGCCCCGCAGGACTCCAGCTTTTGGGCTTCGAGCACCACTTTATCTGTGGCCATAATTCTTTCTAACAACCAGATTTTAAACAGAAGAGTTTGTATGTTTCTCAGCTGCTGTAAATGATGTATGCTAGATTGATCCAGAGTATGATCGAAACCTGTTGAAAAAAATATTCCATTTAAAACTTCCAAACAGTAAACTCAAAGATACAGAACAGTGACTCGTGGCAACAACTGAAGCGCTTCGACTATGACCTTAAACTTCCAAATTCACCACCAGCTGTTTATCACCAAACTACACTGCTGCTCTGTCTCACGGAGCTAACTTGGCGCTAAACGTCAGCTAGCAAAGTTAGCCAGCGAGAGTTAGCGAGTGTCTGAGCTGAAGTTTTGTTTGCTGAATTAAATTTATATTTGCCGATTAACTAACATTAACAAGCGTTAAGAGTAGTGTCTACTCTGAAACAAGTTCGATGTAGTTTTATATAATGTTTATATAATGTCATACTTTCAAAGATATTATGGACATTAACGTGAGCTAGCTGTGCGATTCGTTTCGCTGCCAGATATTTTATCCAAAGGAACAAACTTTCCAGATGAAATTATCGTTCGGACTACGTTCCCTAAAATGTCTACACCTCTAACATTACCATGACTCCGTGAAATCCACCGAGCAGAGGACGAGGAAGAGCGCGGTCTGGAGCTCACCTGTCGAAGGTGTTCAGTGGAGGAGGTGGCCACGCCATGACAACCGCGTGAGAACAGAGTTACCTGAACTCATCCTGGAGCGGTGATGCATTTACGGCCCACAGGAGGAGGCACCGTCATGAGCTCCGACTGGAAAAACTTAATGATTAAGAAAGGATTTCATCATCAAGTTTGAGTAGATGTGTGGCTGAATGAATGTGAACGGGAAACATCCAGCTTGTAAAATGAAATCTAGCGGTAGGAACGCAAATGCACCGTTTAACTTTTTGACAATGTTGGGAAGTTTTTTTTGTTATTTTGAAATCAAAAAAAAAAAAAAAAAAAAAAAAAGCCACCCAGCTCTACTGACTCAGTGATTCTGACACCATGGGACTCCAAGCTGAAATAAGGCAAAGCCTGTAAAGAAAAGCCTGTATTTAAAGATGTTTATATTTACTTGACAAATGTCACAGTATTTCTTTTCTTTTCTACTGTAACACGCTACAGAACATGGCCTCCAGAGAAATGATTTCAAGTTGCTCTTGAAAACTGAAAAGCCTGAAATTCTCCTGAGGTTGAGTATCATGTTACGTATTCTTGTACCTTTGACTCCTTTATTCAGTTACCAGCACTCTAGTGTAACAAACCAGTTCCTGTTGGTGGAGGAGCTAACAGTTCATTGGAGTCACTCCACTGCTGAGATGATCTCTGCTCTTGATGCGACACACGCTCGCATGACAAAAACTCTCAGGTCATTTGGAATGAGCTCATGCCTACAGATGCTCTGGACAATTGCAGAAGTGGACACTCATCACAGTCCATCCCACAAGTCAGGGGCCTCAGAAGCTAAGCCCTTGACAGGGTTTGGGTTTTTCCATTTTAAAACCCTTCTGGCATTTGACGTGTCATGAAGAGCCCTTCAGGAATGATGCTAGATTCTTAGTGTACCCGAGCTGTTGGATAAGCTCACTCAAACCTGGAGATGAGAATAGAAATCAAAATGTTTCTTTTATGACTCCTTGAGCTTCTTGGAATATTTTCAACACAGGCCTTCATCTCAACAGAGTCCCTACAAGCAGTGAAGGAGCGAGACAGGCTGCATTGAAGGTGGGATGTCTTTGGAGCCCTTCTCAGGTCAAAGGGAGTGTTTGATGAATAAATGTAGGATAAGAAAGAAATGGGGGCACAAGGACACATTTCTCTAGCTACATATATTATTTTCTATTTTTTATAGCACAAGGGAAGGAAATCAGGTCACCTGCAGTCATGATCATTCAGCTGCTGATGTAACATGCTACCATCATTGTTTGTTTCTTATCATCAGTCATGTGCTGGTTTGTTTACATCTGTTGTTGCTCATTTGGTTTTCAGTTTTTTCATTAACTGCTGACATGGGATAGAAATGGTCAAAAACAAGGAGTTTTAATGAGGAGCATCAGTGAGGAGCAATGCATCATGGGTGCCAGTTTCATTTTGGAATTCTACTGGCTACACAGAAAAAAAGGAAATATTAAGAAGAAAAAGGAAAATTACAATTTAGACCTGAGGAACATACATGTTTACTGTTATGACTGTAGTTTTGCACTCTTAACAGGAGTCACAATAAATGTAGTACTTTCTAAATATAGTACAGGAGTTCACCTGTGTACAAACCATGTATATTTTCTGGCTATATCACACAATGGATTAAATTTAGAGAATGGTCTGTCATGCAGATACTCCAGGTTTCTTTTGGCAGCTGCTGCTATTTCCTTCAGTATTCAGAGTAAGAGCCGTGTTTCCTCGTCTCCTTTGTGTGTCAGCTGGCACCAAAATGTGTCAATATTGTCTGCTGAGTTAAAGTGGATCAGTGTGAATCCCCATCCCTGACAGCAGAATCGAGCCAGCATGCATCTGACAGTTTCTGTAACCAATCTGACAACAAGGCTCACTTGAGGCACAGATTGGCGTGGAGAGGGTTTGAACTTCACACAACTGCCTGTCACTTCTGTGCACCACTGCGTGCAACACGACTGTCTTTGAGTACAGACTCTACCGAAGTGTGCAGGGTTATCTCACTATACGATCCACCACGACACAACGTAGGCAGAGAGCAGTTTGAGAGAGATCTGAGAGGCAAAGCCCTGCAGCCAGGAAGCAGGCCGTTCACCCCAGCTTCCAGTGAGCAGGCAGAGCAGGAGACACTTCAGTTTAGATACAGTGCTAACCAGAGATTCAAATCCTACAACTCTCCACAGAAAGGAATGCAGCTGTGAGAAACAACAGGTCCAGGATCAAATTCAATTTCAAACCATTGAACTAAACACTGAAATGTGCAATACAACTTCTTTATTAGAATCACACAAAATCACAACTGATTGCAAAATAGTGATAACGTTGTCTGATATTAAATTACTCTGATAAGACATAAGGAAGGTTAGATCATGTTACGTACTCAATACATGGCATTAATTACAAGACCTCCAGTCCCTCTGATGATGAAGAAGGTCATGAGTTAATACACAAGAACACAAACAACGGAGCACCTCTGTGCTACAAAGCCATTCAGCTGCAGTTCCTCCAGTCAGCGAGCTGCTCTGCTCTCTGTGGTGAATGTTGGTGCCTGATTGCTGCCCTTGATAATCACAGCACTTCTCTTAAAGGTAACCTGTGGAGCACTAAAGAAGAGATTTTCTCTGTTTTGTCTGTCGTGTGCACACACACAAACACACTCGTGCACATCAGTTACACAATACACAATACTACCAATGGTATCACATTATTCCACTGACCTACAGGTGGAGATAATGTGCCAAGAAACTCAGCAAAGGCAGCACAGAGGAAGACCCGCTGGTAGTAATCATGAATGTAAACAATGCAGGATCCAAAATCAGCTTTGTAAATGTTTCATGAGACAGGAAATGCATTCATCATACACAAAAGACCTCCACAGGTTACCTCGAACAGCATCTGCTGGGTCACCTTTCATAATGATAAGTGATCATGGTTTGTTAAATCACACTGTAGACACAAAACATGGACTTTTTAACATTTGACCACTGACTAACTGATGAGTTCATGTCTATAAAGCCTCCCCAAATGCCTCCAACTCCTTTTCTCTACCTCCGTCCTCCCAGCAGGTGTAAGACTAACTCCTCGTCTTCAGCCAGAGAGAGACCAGTGTCCAGGGCTTTGTGCTCATCACCCTGCTGCCTCACCTTCTTCCTCTTCCTCGCTGTGAGCTCCTCGTCTCCCTCATCACTGCTTTCACTGCTGTGCTGCCTTTTAGCTAGACTCATCTGGTCCTCCTCGTCCTCCTCAGAGTGCAGCTTGTCGGGGTCTGGCAGGGTGCTGGGGTCAAACTCATCTTCGCTGTGATTGGCCAGGTAGGCCACCACCTCGTCCTCCTCTTCCTCGTCAGATTTCTTTCCGTGCTGCTTGCTGGCCTCCCTCCTGGCTGCCTTGGCCTTCAGCCTCTTCTCTCTGTGCTTGGCCTTGACTTTGCGGCTGTACTCCTGCTTGTCAAACTCCTGGTCCTCTCGTTTCAGCCTCTCCCTGGCCTTCTCCACGTTGATACCTGAAACCTCCTCCTCCTCCTCCTCTTCACCAGTCACTGCCCGCTGGACAGGTGGCCACATCTGCACAGCCACTCCCTGTTCGTTGAAAGCCACTTTGGTGTTGACTTGGAAGTTTCTCTTGAGCACCTTTTTGGCTTCTTTAAACTTTGTCTCTTTTCCTGTTTTCTTTTTGGAATCTGTCTCGTGTGCGTCTGAACTCTCTTGGTCCCCTGTCAGATTGAAGACATCCTTTCTTTTGACTGTCAGCAGGTCCAAGTCTCTTAGATCATTGTCATCCTCCTCATCATCACCTGCGCCCGGTAGCAGTGTCTTGGACCGACACACCTCTTTTTCACTCCCACTTTCCTCTTCATCACCTGAATCTTCTGACTCTGAGCTCTGGCTTTCCTCTTGAGGACTGCTTCCTCTCATCTGCGCCTTAAAGCTCCTCAGCTCTTCCTCTTCATCGGACAGCTCCTTTTCTTTCTGTCCTTCTTTCTCAGCTCTCTGTGCCTGAGCTTTATTTAAGAAGCGCACCCTCGGAGCCACAGCGAGGCCCAGAGAATGTGCGTACTCCTCAATCTGGAGTTTAAAGACATCAAACACCTCTTTGTTCTTCATCAGGTAGACGGAGCGCAGGTAGGAGACGAAACACCTCTGAGCTCTCTCCTTCTGCTCCTTCTCCTGGGCCAGGAAGGCCTCCAGCTTCTGCTGGACAGTCTGCATCCTGTCTGCATTCACCTGGAAACATTCAGACAATCATATGAGTACAGACAGGTGCTCTACTGTTGCTATGAATGACACTCAGATCTGTATGTTTGTACTGTTTGTGTTGCAATCAACAGACACTCCACGGAGCACCTGAGGACATCATTCTTTCTCTTTCGTACCAAACTGCATTCAGTTACCTGGCTCATGAAAGCTGCCTATCTGTCAGTGTTGCACATCAAACAGCTCTTACTTCAGTGTCATTGAAACTTTGAAAATACATTTGCTTCTGTCAAGACACGCTGCTGGAGGCAAAAGCAAGGAGTGTAAATTACCTGCAAATGAGGGCATATTATTGAAACAATGTGCTTTCTGTTGCATGATATTCATGATGAGAGGCTATTTTACGTAATGTTTCGTAACATAGAAAATACTGGGAACAAATTAAGAGTAAAATTGATAATGAAGACCAAGACAGCTGTCTGTGATCCAGCAGTATAAATTAGTGTGTAAGTGCATCTGCTAGCAGATGAGGACCAAGAAGCATCACTACAGACGTGACAGAACTGTTAAAGAGCATTTAGAGAGAGTTTCTTTGTTTTTAACTGTAAAATTTCTCTGTCAGCACATACCTTGTTAATTAATTAAAGGCCCCACTTCGAACGTTTCCACCTAATAAGAAAACTGTTCCAGAAAGTAAAATTCTGTGGTATTTCACAGTTTGCAGCCAATCTTCTCATCCCTGAAAATCCTTTCTACAGTCTCAACTTAGAGGTAACGCCTAACCTGAAGCCATCTGGCACTGATTTGGAATATCCAGTCTGCTTTTCTATAGTCTGTGCTCGAGGCAATGCTGTGTAATCTAATACAGGACAGACTCCCATTTTGCTGTACTTTAATGGACTGCAGTGTGATGCTGTGGATGCACGAGGTGAGGTCTAACCTGGATCTTATTGATGGGGACCTTCTTCTCCTGCAGCTGACCGACCATCCCCTTCTCCTCTGAGGGAAGCAGCAGCAGCAGGGCCTCCCCCCCCTCCTTGTACCTGGCGGTCCGGCCCACCCTGTGGATGTAAGTGTCTGCATCTTCTGGACAGTCGAACTGCAGCACCCAGTTGACGGCGGGGAAGTCCAGGCCTCTGGCAGCGATGTCAGTGGCGAAGAGCACAGCGTTGTGCTTTCTGAGGAAGTCATTGTAGACCTCCACCCTCTTCATCTGCTGCTGCTTGCCGTGCAAAGCCAGGATGGGGATGCCGGGTCTGAGGCGGCAGAAGACTCGGAACAGGTACTGCACCTCCTTGCAGCAGGCAAAGAACACAATGATCTTCTTTTTCAGGTGGCTCCTGATGAACGAGTAGAGCATGTTGACCTTGTGATGGAGCTCACACACCACGTAGCTCTGCTCCAGCGTGGCGGGCGTACTGAACTTGGCCTTCTCGTGGACCCACACGTACTCTGGGTCTTTCAGGCTGAGCCGCGCCAGGTCTTTGACGGACTTGGTCTGCGTGGCGGAGAACAGCAGCGTCTGTCGGGACTTGGGAAGGTTCTCCACGATGGCGTTGAGTGTTTCCGCGAAGCCCATGTCCAGGATGCGGTCCGCCTCATCCAGGACGAGCATGTGGAGGTTGGAGGCGTGGAAGGTGGCCGTCTCGTCCATGTGCTGGAGCAGCCGGCCCGGGGTGCAGATGACGATGTTGGTGTGGTGGATCCTCTCCGACTCGCTCTTGAGGTCTTTCCCACCGATGATGAGCCCCGCGGAGAACTCGTGGTTCTTGCCCACCTTGCGTAGGACTTCGAAGGTCTGGTAGGCGAGCTCTCTGGTGGGGGATATAATGAGAGCACCGAGGCCGTCCATGGCGCTCCACTGCTGGCGGTACAGGCACTCCAGCACCGGTATGAGAAAGGCTAAAGTCTTCCCAGAGCCGGTTTTAGCCGCGCCGAGGACATCTTTACCTCGCAAAGCGAAGCCGAGAGTCTGTCTCTGGATCTCCGTGGGCTGTCTGTACTGAGCCTCCTGCAGTCCCAACAAGGTTTTCTTTGAAATGGGGAAGTCTGAGAACTTGACAGCCTCATTGGCTTTTATGTCGTCGTACTTGCTAACAAGCCTGTCGATGTACTCCCGTTCCACCAGCCACTCGGGCTTCTTTTTCTGCGCTCTCTCTCGCTTCACTCGTGCTTTCGTTTTGTTGTAGTTTTTCTTCCATTTCTCGAAGTTTTTGACGGGGTCGGCGTCGTCGTTCATCCGCGTGGGTTTAGGTTTCTTCCCGAAAGACTTTGCGCTTTTTTTCTCCATGATGTACAATCACAGCAGCAAAAAGTCCAAAAACATCGAAGCTGTACCCTATGGTAAACAGCGTGGAAGAAATGCTCTTGGTCGCATTCAATTCGGCGTCATCACCACGCGACATCGAGGTGTTCTTCCGCGATCGGGTGCCCTGGATTATACCTGCCAGGCAGCACTTCATTACAGGAGAATCGAAAAACTACAAATCGGAGCAATTGCAATATCTACTTTCCCTGCTCTCCTTCTTAGAATTTCATTCTCTCATTTGTTTTCCCATGCTGCACTGAAACAAAGTATACAGACTCTGGTCACACTGCCATTAAAGTGAAGATATTTGCTCTAAAAATCTGTATACTGTAAGTATTATCTGTCAGACTTCT
This sequence comes from Chaetodon trifasciatus, assembly GCA_037975065.1. Lineage (NCBI taxonomy): Eukaryota > Metazoa > Chordata > Actinopteri > Chaetodontiformes > Chaetodontidae > Chaetodon > Chaetodon trifasciatus. The sequence continues at coordinate 2,210,517 of JBBMOE010000026.1, read as the reverse complement.
CTGAAAATGCCACTTTACACAATTTCAAGATGAAATCACCAGAATTGTAAAGTGTTTTAAATTATTGTAATTGTGTTTTTTCAATTATTTTTTCCCCTCTGACTAAAGGTCAAGTAAGTAGGATTTATTGGCATCTAGTGGTGAGGTTGCAGATTGCAACCATCAGACTACCCCAGGCCTCACCCCTCCCTTGCAAGCATATAGGAGAATCTACAGTGGCTGCTAAAAATTCAAAACGTCATCTCCAGTATTTGGATTGTCCATTCTGAGCTACTGTAGAAACATGACCACAAAATCTTACACACTGGACCGTTAATATATATGATGATACATATTGATAATAAAGATAATAAATAATTCATCAATATCTTGTAAATATATCATTAATAGAAATATTTGACCATGTCATTCATTCACAGCAGAAATGAACAGGGAGCAAGACTGAAAGTGTGTAGTTATCTTCCACAAGACGTAAATATTTAGAGGGGGGATGTGATGCCGGGGAGCAAGAGCTACCTGACAGGCCCATCTGCGGGAAAATCACCAACATAATAGAGGAGCCAGAGGTAGAAACAGCCACTCAAATGTTAGTGGCAAGTTGGTAAAAAGGAAGAAACACGTATAGAGTAAATGTGCATAACCCTGCACAAGATAGAATCTGATTTCTTGACTTCTCCTGTGGCTGACTGCTGATGTTAAATAACTTAATTTAACGGTCTTTCCTTGGCGCTTACCCTGTAGAAAAAAAAGAAAAGGAACGTCACTTCCGGATCATGCTTAAAAAAAAAAATCAAAAACAAGATCCACGGAAGTTTAATGAGTGTAATTTCAAAATAAAACATTATTAAACCCTGTGGTCTGACTAATTAACAGTAGTATTACATTGTGAAAAATGGTACGTTGTAAAATACCTTTAATTAAAAAAAATTAAAAATAAATAAATAAATAAATGGCAGCACCACTAGACTGCTACGACAATAACTATACCACTATTTACAGTATATGCCACGACAATGACAACTTTTCTGTCAGGATCTCAATTGTGTCGCTTTGTTATCTGAAAAGGATGTAGATCCTCATGAAAGTAGAGTCAGCAATATGTTTATAAGAGGCCTGCTTCATATGGTTCAATCTGGGACTCCTCTTGCGGAGGATGTTGCTGGATTCCACAGAAAGTCAAGATGACATATCTTTGGCTTCTTCAGAAGACATTTGACTTGTCACAGGAGAAGCCCAAGAATTACTAATAACATCCACAATGTTCTGTTCAAGTGTCTCAGTGTGACAGTGAGCCAGCATGCACAATAGGGGAGATTGGGACGATCTGCAAGCTTCTCTATCTCCTCTGTGAAGACCTTCTTTGCTTCTGCTGTTCCACTGTACCCAACTTTTTATTTCCTTTACCTCCCTCTTTTTCTGTACCTGTCAGACTCAATTATTGGCTAATGAACTGTACTTTCAGACTGCAGTTTTACATGTTGCTGGCATCAAATTCAGAATAAGCATACATTTACAAAAATCAATGAAATTGGTGAGGTAAAACATGAAATACATTATCTTTGTACTCTTTTCAATGGAGCATATATCAGCAAAAAAGCAAATTATCACATTCTGTTTTATGTGTTACATATTGTCCCACCTTTTTTGGTATCAGGGGTTGAACATCAAAGAAAAATTTTATGCTTAAGAGATGTAGCTTCATTGCCTTATGGAGCAGTAGTTTGAACCACTGGCTCATTTTACCCAACAGCATTTGCCTCACTTTCCCCATAGCCACCATTTTTGGAAAAAAAAAAAAAAAAAAAAAAAAAAAGGCCTTGCCTAGCAAATCAGGCTAATCTTTAGCTAAATGATTCACATTGCTTTATACATGGGGGATAATTCTTCTTTGATATAACAGTCATTAGACCTGACATACAGAAATTTTACTTTGACAAGCAAAAAAATGTGCAGTTGTCTAGAAACATGGAGTATAAGTCAAATTAACCACTGGTTCATCTAAACCCACCCTCCCCTTCCAGGACCCTGAAACTGAAACAGCTAAATGTTATTTTTTACCATGACAGGTCAAAATATCTGGCTGAGGAAGCCTATTGTCTTATCAAACTAATTTAAAGATATATGACAAGATAAGATATATGTTTGCTCTGAAAATATTGAACATTTGGGATTATATTGGTGGTTGTTTGGAATTAAATGGCTGATGTCATTTCTTACATTAACCATGTACATGTCATAGAAATAACATTCTGGGGGGCATTACCTAAGGACATTATATCATTTGAAGTGTGCATGTTTCAATGTGAATTAAAACATTTTATTTTGTAAGATTTGACCGGAAATGTATGCGTTGTCATCCACTGTAAACTGACAATGGACTACGAGCACCTGATCAACAGACAAGACAGATGATAAACAAGTGTTAGAAGAGATTATTTTGCACAAACACAAGTGAATATTCGTCATCTGAGGCGCGCTGACATCCCTGCAGTCCGTATGCTACACAAGGCATGGCAGAGAGACAGGACAATGAGGTAAGACCAGCTTTAGTCTGCAGAGACAGGCACTGGGGCTGCACTGGTTGGACAAACAGTGCATATTCTCCATTTGGTTGCTTGTCTTTACAGCCAGAACCTGACAAAGTCCTATTTAAAGTGAAACCTAAATAAAAACAGTCGGCGCAAGTCGAGCTGTGCTGAGTGACATTTGCGGACGGATAGAAAGTTGTGTTAGCTGAACTGTTAGCACAGCAGCTAGCAAGTTAACACGAGACATGTTATGTGTGGCTGCGTTAAAGTTTCGAGATGTTCCTGTTTCTGGCCGCTCAGCAGTGTTTGGATGAATGCAGCTGACAGGCAGAATTAATAAAGGAATTTAGTATTGCTTTGTTAAACACTATACATGTGTTTCAGCTGTTACATCGTATTTAACGTTTTGCAAATTAGCCGGTTGCTGTTGGTGAACGTAAAGATGCACTGAATTTGAATAACATCAAATCGTGACATGGTAACGTTTCACACTGTGCCAGCTGTCACGTGGGACGCTGTAGGTGTCGAACATGAGCTAACAGAAAGACTGTTGATCATAGAGGAAATTTGACTGACTGGTGAACTCAAATATTCATTAAAGGTGTAACAAGGGAAGGTGTTCGATTTTAAATTGCCAGATTTTTAAGTGGAGTTTGGTGTTTAAAACATGTGGTGGCTAAATGAAGTGCTGTATATTGCAGGCAGGATTAACCACTTGCCTGTTCACCTCAGTGTGTAAGAAGTAATGTCATTGCAGTGCTCATAACCCTGAACATCCCTCTGTCATGTGCTGCACATTACACCATCAGGTGGAGGAGGCTGACCAGATCTACCTGCTGATGAAGGAGGAGTATCGCATATCTAGGAATGTGCGTCTGGCGTGGTTCCTTGGTAAACTTAACCAAGTCATCTGGCCAGCCTCAAAGCCTGAACTGGTAAGTTAATAATGTTCATACTTCCTTTTCCTGTCTTGACCAACATCACAAAGTGCTGATGCTGTGGCACTTGTGTGAAATGGTCTGTGCCAATATGGTTTGAGGGCTCAGTCACTGCTGATTGTTAGAGACCACTCCCCACTAGAGCTGAACAATTCATCCAAATGTGATTGAAGTCACAATATGTCCACAGGCAATATCCAAATTGCAGAAGCAGCAGTTGTTTTTTTTTGATGAAGGTAAAATGTGTGACAAAGCAGCATTATTATGAAGTAATGTAGTGCTGCAGACCTGGCCATCACTCATGTTCTGGGGTCATGAACAACTTTTTACATTAAAAAACAAACAAACAAAAAAACTATCATTTTGACATAATGCACATTGGCCGACACCCCTAGCCTTGATGGTCAAGTCTATGCCCACTATTAGTACACAACTGATATGTAGCTTCAACTCACCCAGCTAGCTTAGCTGGCACAAAAGTATAGCATTCATGACATTAGTGACCGCTGCCTACAAGGAGTAGTTATCTTCCTGTATAATGTAATGGCAAAAGGTACCAGTTTTACATGGTAGCTATCAATGAACAGCTGTATCTGTCAGTGGAGCGTGGTGGCACATGCCAGTGACATACCTGAACGGGAGTGACATGCAACTGTCATACCAACAGCACACAAAGTGGCATACCACAATGAACTGGCATATAACATGAAAACAAACGTGGCATATATGATGGTGAAGAATGGCATCTGCCAGTGACACAGCAAAAGTCAACAGTGACCTTTGCCAGTAGCCACTTTTAAACCTCAGTGACACTCTGGTGGCCTCTGGCTTCGTTTTAACAATTGAAAAATAAAACACTTTACAGACTTTATAATTAAGTTCTCTCGAAATTTAATATAGCGGCTTTAATATTTATGAGACATGCATTAAGAGATCATATTAAGGTAAACAAAAACTGTGAAATGTCATCACAGCGTGTAACTCCTGTCCTGTTCTTTACCTTTGTTTGTTCAGCTGTGTTGTCCTTGTTTTTAGCTGTATGTCTGTTCCTCTGGAAGTACATTGAGAGCAATGAAAAAAACTGAGGCAGATTTCCTGTATGTTTACCTGATTCTCACACACATTGTTGGACTCTCGCTTCATTTACAGCTGAATTCAGATAATGAATTGGACTTGCTGAGCATCTTACCAAAAGGATGGCAGCCAGATTTCTCTCCCACCATGTACCCCTACATGTTAATGCCGTCCACTCGGGCCACCTTCCTGGCCCGCAGGTACCGCTTCATCATCGAGCTGGACCTCAGCCCCTCCACGGGCATTGTGGTAAGACGGATTGAAGAGTATTTCTCTGCAGGCAAAAACAAATAAATATGTTTTGTTTCAATTATTTGCTTTGTAAATTCTTCATAGTGAAAATCTGTTTTTGCATCTATAATATCTACAGAATATTAGTAGTAGTAGTAGTACCTTAGGTGCCTCATTTCAAGTGTATAACCTCTGCCACATTGTCTCATGGGTCTTTACTGGTTAATGGTATAAACATTAACACATTTCTGACCTGCTAAAGTAACAACAGAGTTTGTCTGGTGTTTCCTTTCTCTTAGTTGTAAGTTAAAGATGAGCTGTCATTTCCGTGCATACAATAGCAGCTATTGTTACAATAGCATTGGTGTGTGTAGGTGTAAGAGCTGTTCCTGTTTGCAGCTATCCGTACCTTAAGTGTGCTACTTCGCAGTGTAACCAAGACTGGATTGGTCATAGCACAAAATAAGGACATCAGTCTCAGTGCTAGTGTATACAAAGTACAGTGAAAGCTCAGGGGACACTAGGTTAGACTGAGTTGGAATTTGTATGTTTTGTTCATATTGTTGTGTAGGTCAGACTGTGTGCATCACTGGTAAAGATCATTTCATTTATAACAGTTCAACTCAGTTTACATCTCATGCAGATTACATCAGATTTTTCACCATGCTGTTGGCATAGTTGGTTGGTCAGTCCACCACTTTGTTCCAGACTGAAATGTCTTGGAGACTGTGGCACAGATTGCCATCCAACTCTGTGCACACTTTCATGTTCCTGACAGGATGAAGAGTAATACCTTGTGATTCCCTGAAATTTCATCTACTGCCATCATCAGGGCAGGATTTCACTTTATCCAGTGCTGAGAAGCACTAAGGAGAAGTAGGATTTTTTGAAACTGGGTGCAGAAGCTAAAAACTCATCCTTCCTCACCAAAATTACATATTTTTGTTTTTTTTTTCCATGAAAAACAATCCCTGTATCCCTGTTTGTCACACTAACCTCTGGTGGCTTGAGCTGCTCTCTGTGGTGTGGCGTCTGATGTCAGATGGTGATGATGATGATGATGATGATGATGATGATGATGATGATGATGATGATGATGATGATGATGATGATGACGACAATGATGATGATGATGATGCTCACAGCATGTTTTTCAGGTTTGGGTCAGTCAATCTTGAACAGAAATGACTCGTAGCAGGAGTCAGCTTTGAAAAGAGCTAAAGAGCTGCTCACAGTAGCAGGTTGTTGTTTGCAGCTCAGTGATTGTGTGTTGTTGGTTGGCAGGTGCAGCAGCTGGTTCCACATGAAATGGCGTGGTTTAATTTTCATGTCCTGAAACATCTCACCAAATGGCTGAAGGAGTTTTCACACTCAGCAGCATATTCAGATGTCAGAGCAGCTTTTGTTCTTTCAGAGTAGGGACATGTACAGTGTTTCCTCTTTCCAGTTTCACTTTAATTGATTTCACATTTAAAAGCAGAGAGCTGAGAAGCTGCTGGAGCTTGAGGTTCAGCTCTGAGAGGTACTTGGTAATGTCCACCATGAAGGCCAAATCACACACACACACCTGCTATCCAGGTTCTCTCTTCATCTCCATTATTTGTTTGAGATAAATTGACACTTAGGAACAATTTCAGCAGCTCAATGGTACACTGCAGTTCCAAGGTGGAAATGTTTAGACATGAAGTTGTCTGCTTGTGTTGCTTACAACATGTCTTGCAGTATATAAAAAAACACCATATGGACATGTTAACAGGGTTTAACCTTGATTTCCATTGGAGGAGGTCTTTAACCTCTTCTGCCCTGGGTGCACTGCAAGGACAAAATAGTTTTCATTGAGTGATCTGATCATTCATTAATTTAAGTGTTAAACTGCATTCAGTACAGACTTGTGTTATGTTAAAAGTGTAGTGGAAATGTTACAAGTCCGATCACCATCATGACTTTATGTAAAAGTGACCAGGGTGCTTTTTCAGACAGAGACTGGCATGTTGAACTGCATGTTCTTACCCGCTCATCAAAGGCAGGAATAGGGTCGTGCACCAAGGTCAGTCTGAACACCAGTGCAGGTTTAACACAGTAACCTGTATCACTGTGGTAGTCTGAATGATGAATGCGTAGTTTTGGTTCATTTTGGAGAACATTTCTCAGTAATGTTCTGTTGTATTATTAAATGTTTTATCCCTGATTGACATACCTTACTGAGAAGTAAGATATGATATGTCAGACGACAGTCTGAAAAGTGTTATCAGCAGTTATACGGTTTGTCCACCAGAGGAAACTGATCAGTCAATCCATTTCAAGCTGCTGTGTGGGACTTGCCTTGTTTGGACATTCTGACCCCCAGTGGCAAAAACAGAGAAATGCACCTGTAATAACCAAAAATAACTAAATCAGAGGTAAAAACTGTTATAGCCAGATATAATGCTGGGAGTTTTTTTTCATGGACCTTACTCTTGACGCCCCCTGTCTAACAAAACTATGCATAAAATATTTGAGAAGTTAGCGAGCACAGAAATGAATTCTCAGTCTGTGTTTTGTTTCGTGTTCTGCAGGATGACAGCACAGGAGAGATGATCTTCGATGAGGTGTTTCATGCCCTGTCAAGGTGTCTGGCTGGTCTGGCTCAACCCTTTAAAGTCCCTGGAACTGATCAACTGTTCAAGCCTAAGATCTTCATCACCATCTTGGCTTATTCATCAATTATTGGCCTCACCTCCCATCAGGTCATTACAGTTTTTGTTAACAGGTGTTTTACAAAGTCTAAAAAGACTCTAAAAAGAAATTGAATGCTTTGAAGAGTAACTTAACACCATGTTGAAAAGCAGTGTTTTTCTGTCCTCTAAAGTTGGAAGTTTCAAGTGTTTTCACCTCTAACCACAGCTGTCATCACCTTATGGTGTGGTCAGAACTATACTCTGTTGAACCTGTAATGTCACCCAGCTCAGGATCCCACCTGTACTTCACTGCAGCATTGTGAAGTTACACCTGCAGACGTCAGCAAAATCAACATTTGAGGGGTGTCAAGTTACTCTTTAAAGAATATTAGAATTACTTTAATTTACTTTGAATTGAATTGAACTTAGGTGCAATTCAAGTTCTGGAAGTTTTTATTTGTAACCCACAGAAGACAATCCACAAATGTCTACCATGATCCATAAAATCCATAAACAAATAATTCATCATCCACAAACCTGTATGCTGTAAGAATGGGACAAAATTGTACAAACAAATAAAAGGGAAGTGACTAATGTCACATGAACGCAAAATGACAGGAAGTGATCTGTAAATATGAAAAAGATGTGTTTCACATGCACAGATGGATCCACAATTGTGTGTGTATCGCTTCATGTGTATTTTTCGGGTAAAACTATTTACATTTGTAAAACCTATATTATTTGCATATGAAATAAAACACATGTTCACTGAGTATGTTATGTGTATTTTCAGGTCACTCTTTATTTTTGTATATGTGATTTCACACAACATAAATGAAATCCCTTTTTGTGGATAGTGAATATTTGTGGATCATGGCACACATTTGTGGACTGTCTTCTGTGGGTTACAGCTATTCTGCTGATTGATTTCTATTCAGGGGAAATTGTTCTAATTGCAGATTCCCGACACAGGCTGCACACATGTTGTGTTTGCAGCTCTTCACAGTGCAGCATTTCACTTGCATATGCAAGTCAGCATTAGGTTATGTATGTGAACAGTTATTTGGGCACACTAATGTGAGAGACTCTGATTTCTGACACCTGGACTGGTGGTGATATCTTTTGCTACTATGAACATTTATTTTACTTTATTATCCCAAGAATCTTTGGCACAAATTGACATTTGCGATGAGTTCTCATGTCATGTGCAGGTTGTAGCCACAGGCTGTGAACAGTAATCAGGCTGCCACTCCAAACTCCAAACTGTTTCTGTCCTCTCAGCCTTCACATTTTAGCTTTTTAATTGCACTTATTTAGAACGTTAATTTCCTCAGAAGTTGAAAGCCAAACCTAAATGGATTCAATAAGGGATTTGACTGGACTCAGATGTGATAAGCAGATTCAGTAATGAAGTCAGGTTCAGTAAAAGGATTTGATGCTGGATTCACATGTGATAAAATATCATCAAACACTAACACTAACTGTAACGCCTCACAAGAATTAACAGCCTCTACACTGAAAAGAGATGCATTACTGAAGCTCAGTGTGTCCCTGAGGACATCATATGTTTCAAAATTATGTAGTTCAGCTTGAATTACATAATTTTCCCTGCATCTTAAACACACTGTATATTTAATGTTACCAAAGACGTACATTAATGTTGTTCCTCACACAGATTCTTCTTTGTGCCCCAAAATTCCTTAACTTAGGGGCACTTGTGCCCCTGAAAAGAAATGTCAGCGTGTAGCCTGCTTTGTTTCTGTGTGATGCATAATGCTGTTGTAGATATCCTTTGACAGCCTTGATTCCCCCTGCAGGTTTTGGTACAAGGCTGTCAGCTTGATAGAACAGACCTCGATGAGTTCCTGCATCACATCTATCAGCAGCTCAGAGCCGTGGAGAGCAACATTGCACAAGTCCTGCATCAGCAGCATGAACAGGCAAGTGCTCATGAAAAGCTTTGGGGTTTGAAATATCTTGTGAGGATGAGAAAAGATGTTATCAGTGTCAGCCTACTATTAAAAACCCATCAGTTAGCAGCACTGTTGTTGACATGCTCCTTCATAACCATCAACACAGTTTATTTTGACGCAAGCTCCTGATATAGATCTTTTCATCTAATTGTAAGAAGAGAGAAGTGAGTGTGTTTCCCAATATACTCTAGTATTCTTTGAAACATGGAAAATACAAATACAGGCAAAAAAAGAAAAAAGAAAGTTGATTTTGTCAATTTTGAAATTTAAAATTGATTAGAAGCATAATTCACAAGTCTGAACTGAACACTGTCCTGCTGCCCCAAGTACTCACTAGAGAACCAAATTTGGTCTAGTGGTCTGGTCTTTAATATTTTTCATTTGAAGGGAGTTTAGAAATAGCTTGGTATTTCTGAGAAGAAAGACTGAGTGTAAGGGCTGAGGATCTGCAGTGACATAAATCATGTTTGAGCCTTCTGGAGGTGTTGTAGGCCTAATTCAATGAAGCACACTGTGCTGTACACTGTGATGGGAGGTGACCCTGATAACGCTCAAGGCAAACCTATTCTCATTTAATAAACTCAGATTCGCTGGGTGGTAGCTGGTGCTGCCTGTCTAATATCCTGATGTCTTAACCTATCAAAGCTCCAGAAACCCTTGAAAATAGCTTTATTATGAGGGCTGTACCAGCGTCAGAATTTGTGAGCTGAGTCTGATTTGCTTGTTTTGGCCAGTGCATCGACTGATAATTGAACCATTGTTTAGAGGGCAGCCTTAATGAAACCGCCTGTAGGCCTCATGTGTATCATTTTAAAAATAAAACAACTGCCAGAGCTTTGATGCGTAAAGAGGAAGTCCACACTAGATTGTGGAAGGAGGTGAAGCATACTGTAGGGGTACAAGTCTGTTGTACGTGTCATCACACCAATTAGTGATACTGCATGGTACTAACGTACTATGTGGAAAAAGCATGTTGTCACCACTAGTCGGCAGTGCTTAACACTCATTGCTGTGTGTCATAATCACAAGGAAGTGATCGTTAGCAAACCATGTGCAAACATGTATCCTGCTTGGTTTTTCAACAGTTTATGTGAGTGTGCCAAGCAGCACTTTGTTTTTCTATGTATTGGTAAGCTTGGAGACATGGGATCCCCACAGGCATGTATCCACACCTGGTAAACACCAAACACCAAACTTCCGACTGCATCACTCTTTCTCTGTCAGTTTTTGGAGAAATGACTGTGGAGACACTTGGAAGATTTCATTCTCCTTTGCATAAAGCTCTTTTTTGCATCTCTTGTCACTCCTGTGTCCGTTGAAATACCACAATCCCTTGCATTCATCATTCCGTAAAGCACATTCAGTGGATCTCAAACACTAGACTGAGTGCAGTTACTCTTTAAAAACTGCCTCAGTTCTCCTTGCACTATGCAAGTAGGTGAAGTTGTGCCTGAAGCCCTACTTGACTAATAGCCTGATGTCACCATTTACTGGTATGTGTGAAGGTACAAGGTACAGCGTTCATTTATTTATCATTCTACAACACAGGGTTGAAATGCAAGTTGGAGGCCCTATATGCAACACAAAACAAAAATTGTATCTGGATGAAAAAATATGAATATTCATAAACATGAAATATTTTGGAGGAGGATGAGTTGAGGAGCCTCACAGCCTGAGGAAGAAGCTGCTCTGTAGTCTGGTGGTATGGCAGTGGATACTTCTGTATTGCTTGCCCGATGGCAGCAGAGTGAGCAGGCTGTAGCTGGGATGGGTACATCGAAGTATGACATCAGTCTTGTGGATTTGTTAGTCTTCAGTGTTAATGAAGATCATTAATGCGTGTATTTTTTCCTGTGCCATTAGTCGGTGGAGCCAGTCCAAAGCTCAAGTCTCCATAGCAACACTCTGGACGACCAGCCTCACAGAAAGCCAAGCATTTCCATGGTGTCAGCTGATATGGGTCTCGTCAGCATGGTACGCCAGGGCATCCTGGCCCTTCAGTTGCTGCCCCCAAACTCCAGTGCAGGTAGGTTTGTCTTAAGTAGCCAAGCTGTCATTTAGCTTCTAGGGTTAGTCTAAAGGGTGAGGAGGTCCTCCCTTGCTGACCTGCTGAATTGTTTCTCTCTCCAAATTCTTCCAACAACCAGACCTTTGACTGGGCCGCTGCTGCATTTTGTTTACACAGAAAATGTGTGACATGTGCACGCAGGCACACATGTACATACAGATATATCAATTAAATTTAAAGAAGAGGTAGTGTGTGAGAGGGAGGAAGCTAAGAGCTCATACGAAGACTCCAAAACAGTCCTAAAAAACTCAAGACAAGACCAACAGAATCACACTGAAATAAAAGCAATAAGGGACAGAGGATGACTACAAAATTTAATCCAACATAAATATAACAATTATTTATCTTTCCAAATGTTCAACACTCAGCACTGTGATTGTGAGTTGCCAGTGTTTATTTAAGATGTTAAAATAGCTGCTCTGTATCTAAATGACAATTTTACAGGAACATACAGGCAGATGAAGATGTTGAGACTATTCAGTGGGATAGAAGGAATGACTGAAAGACTGTTGTGAGTGTTTTTGTTTGCTTCCTGGGATTCTGAAGAGGAGATCATTCATTGGTGGTTGAACTGTGGGTTTGTATTGAGCACTGACTGCCTCCTTGGAGCTCTAAAGGCATTTTCTAGTTAAGTACACTATATTGCCAGAAGTATTCACCATCCAAATAATTGCAATCAGGTGTTCCAATCACTTCCATGGCCACAGGTGTATAAAATCAAGCACCAAGGCATGCAGACTGTCCCCTTGTCAAATGCACATCATCAATATCTCCTGTGCATGTTCCACTGAAGTGTCTCGTTAGGGTTGATGCTGGTTGCATCATTGCGAAAAAATACATTGTTAGCTAGTCGACCTCAGTGACCTCAATTGGCCACAAACCAGGCATGCTTACAATTTTCTAGTATCCCCTGGAAACTGTTGTTTTGGAACTGCTTTGGAGTGTCTTTTCTAAATTCTGTGCATGTGTTGTCAAATGAATAAAGCTTTCAGAGCCATGGTATCATGCTGTGGCATCTTCGATGTTGGTACATGAAGGTGTCCACCAGTCTCTCTGATTTCTAGTGTGCATTTGCTTTTTACCTGTTTTGACATAACTGACTGTGTTATGACCTGAAGTGTTAAGGTCTCAGTATGCTTCAAATAAACCAGGTCGTACAACTTATCATCCACTCACCTGTTGAATGGCAACACTGGAACTCTTGTCTGCAGCCGAAGAAATCTGTGTTTTGCATGTGCCCTTACACCCGCCAACTCAACCACAAGTACATACGTGCAGTCAGTCTTGATTTCAAACCCCCTTTTTAAAGCATCAGATGACTAATCAAAGGCAAACTTGTAACACACATACATCAGTGTGATGAGAACTACCTAAAATGACAGAAACCACCTCTGGCCCATGTCCCTTGTGCTCACATGAATGGGGCGCGGTCTATGACCTATACTGCAGCCAACCATGAGGGGGCAAGCAGCAAACTGTCATGTTGTCCGTCTTCATATACAGTCAATGGTTCAAACCCTGCCTACTTTTAAACCACCACACAGCTGAACAGTCTCTGTATGCAGTGTGTAAACGTTTGAGTATCTTTTACACTTTCGAAGCACGTCGTCTGACTTCATCGCACTTCATAATTTCACATGTTCACGTGTGTGTTCCAGGTATCATCATAATCACAGATGGAGTGACGAGTGTTCCTGATGTAGCCGTGTGTGAAACCCTGCTGAACCAGCTCAGGAGTGGAACCATTGCCTGCTCCTTTGTGCAGGTAAAGATGATAGCATCTTGATGTTTGCAGCTCTGACTTTGCATCTGCACTTTGTATCTGAATAACTAAGTTACTCTATGCTCTATGTTCCATAAAAATGAATGCCCTGAATATCATTAATATCAGGATAGAATATATAAACAGGACACTTACTGAACTACTCAAAGAAATGTTACTTACAAGGGATTATGTGACAAATCAAAATCAAATTCAAATCACATGTATTTATACAGCACATTTCATACGATGTAGGCTCAATGTGCTTCACACACAACAAATATGAACCAATAAAATAGCACATAAATACAAATGAAATACATTTGAAAGAAAAATTGTTCATCCCCTGCCCACCCACCAACAGAAACAGACCCTCTCACACATGCCCAAACAAAGAGACAGACAGACAGACAGACAGAGGGACAGAGGGACGGACGGGCAGATGGAGGCACTGGTCTGCTGTAGTCGTGAGAGAACTGGGAGGTCTTAAGTCGCTTTTAGAACTGGTTCCATAATCTTGACTCCCCTTGTGTTTTGTCTCTTTCCAGGTTGGCGGTGCATACTCCTACGACTGCAGCTTTGGCTACATCCCCAATGTAGAGCTGATGAAGTTCATCTCATTAGCCACCTTTGGATCATACCTGCCCAGCTGTCCTGAAGTGGACCTGAACAGCCAGGAGATGAATGCCTACCACAAGGCCTTCTTAACCTATTCCTTCCTGAAGACCCCTGAATCTATGAACTCAGAGTACTTCTGTGGTGAGTCTTCACATTCAGTCTATTTGTAGGTTATTTCTTTTGCTGACACACTGGGTCTGTTTCTAAGTTTGCACTCAGGGATTATATTAATATATATTGTTAATTAAAATTAAAGCTATAAAAATCCTACAGTGTAGCTTTGTTGCTATAAGGGAGTTCTTCAAAAAAGCTATCCACTGTTAACAAAGGTGGCTTCCAAAAAAAGCTGAAATGTATTTCAAATTTGATATTTATTTAGATATTTCAGCAAACAAAAACACCAAAATGTGTTTAGTATCCCAATAAATCGACACAGTAGAAAAATACAACCCAATTTAATGTGTTATTAAGTAAAATAAATGTATATCATTTGCAAATAAAGTACATTTTGATGTTTTGAATGCAACAGGTCTTTTATGTACAATAAGGAGCCTAACTCTGAGCCTTGGGGATCCCCACAGCCTTCAATAATTTTGAATCAGTTCTTTTCATTTCAAAACACTGGTACCTATTTTCTAGGTACATACTATTTACAATTATCATTATTGTAGTTGAGTGCTTAATTACTATGGCATTCTATTTTATGTTAATTTCAAATGTATTTCTAAAACATACTTTAAGGACAAAGGTTTCACCCAAATCGATTTTTTCCTAGTCGATTCCTGTTGGTTTTCTGATTTTGTAACTGAAAAGCCATCCAACATCGGTTTATTGGTTATGATGAAGATTATTATTGCTAAGATGATGGTGAAAATAAAAGAGCAAACACACTAATTACTTCACTGTTTTGTAGTTTCCCAGCACAAACTGTTCAATGAGCATCTGGTGTCGGCGAGTGGTAACCCTGCACTAGTGATGAGGAGGAAGAAGCACACGGAGAAGGAGGTCCATGCTCATTTAATCAGTGTGGTGTCTGTGCGACTGAGAGAGGGCTACACCATCAGAGAGATCAGCCTCACCAAAGGTAACCGACTGGCTCTACAAGGTCTCACATATTTGACAAGTCCTTGAGTAAATAGATGTAGTTGCATTGCATTATCTTACAACATTGAGTGCAGTGTTAGACCTTTATTCTTGTTGAGAATGAAGCTCCTGGTTTTTTAAGGTGGAACTCAGCTGGAGGTGAAACTGGTGCTCTTGTGGAAACACAACATGCATATTGAGTACTTGGCAGCCGCCTCCTGGCCGTTGGATCCTGCCAAGAGAACCACTAGGGTGGAGGTGACGATGGAGGGAAGCTACGACATCCTGCATGACATCAGCTGCACCCAGAGGAAACCCATCACCAGCCCATACCGCACCTCTGTCATCCGACGCTTCTGGAACACACTGCAGAGGTACACCTGTGAGGAGGTGGAGAGTATGGTTTCCAGTCAGTAAAAGCAAAAACCAATAGAGATTCTGTGCAGTTCCACCATCCTGTAGAAGTTAAAATAATGGTGATGCGTTTGATAGAGCTAGATTGCCATCATTTTAAGATGTTGTTACCTAACTGCATGTACTGTGTGTCCTTCCAGCATCAACCAGACTGATCAAATGTTGGTGCACCTCCAGTCATTTAATTCAATTCCTGAGAACTACATGATCCCAGAGAGCACCAAAAACGGAGTTCCTCTGTTCTACATCCCTCCTGGCTCAACTACTCCGGTACCATACAGACCTTCATTGATCATACTTAACCAGTATCTAGACATTCTGGTGCATGTGAACTCCACTCCAGTGTAGGATTAACTAAATCCATAGTTATGTGCTAGCTTTTCTTATGAAAACAGTATTTTGTATAGTTAATGATGGTCCTTCATTAAAGCACCTATGTGTTGAATATAGCAGACTCCTTTGGTATTCCACCAGGGTGTGCCAAATTATGGAATTAGTGGCTTTAAGTAGTTGTGGAGAAGAAACAGTCTGAAATCACTTCCCAACTCAAATTTAGGAAACTTTCTCATGTAACCAAAATAGACCCAAATTTGAGTGTAAATGGATTGGTCAGAACAGTCATGGATTGAAAAACATCGGAAATCTATTTCTGGATTTTAGACCATGTGAAACTCGAGAAAACAAGGTTGCCAAAGTCAAAGATGATTAATTAAGTAAATTCAGTAATGTTTGAGCAGTAAAAAGTGTGAAAACAGGATTTCATTGAACTCTGATGACCTTGACAACCTGGCCCAGTTGTTTTTTAGTGGAGTGCTGCCAACTGTCAACAGAGGGATCAACGGGTTCAGCAGACTCTTATGACAATATATGGCTCAGCCAAACCCACAGCCTGAATGGGATCAACTACACTGATAACTATAATCTGTTCTGGGGATGTAGGCATCTTTTCATGACAGATGGCCTCCACCCAAGCAGGCTTGGACTGCACTGATTGACCGTTTTTGGTTCAGCCTGTGACATCCTTTGGCCAGGCTTAAAATAATGCACCCTGACACTCAGCAGCCTCAGTGCCAGGAAGACAAAACACCACAGCCTCAGTGTCAGCCTGTTGAAAACCAGCTCACACAGCAGCAGCCTCCCCACCTGGAAAACCAAACACCGCACGCAGCCTCTATGTCAGCCTGCTGATAACCAGCTCATGGATCAGTCTTCCAGTTCCCTTCACTCTTCCATCCCTTCACCCCTGCCTCACCCCTGTGGGTATTCACTGATAAAGCATGCAATGCAAGCACGCACTGGTTAACAGTGGCATTCCATTCATCCCCGATCACTGCAACGTCATCTGCCTTCACCACAACCAATCACATTCTGTAATACCAACCTGCCGATAATAAGGACAACAGCTCTCTCCTGTCAACTGATGAGATAAGGCCAGTGAGGTTACCAAAAGTTTTCCTCATCAGTGTCCCCCGACCTCCCCTCATCTCTAAACACCACCAGTCCAGTCAACACCAAGCAAATCTATTTGGCAGCAGCACAGGCAAGAAGGTTCCTGCTCCACCTCAGCTTCCCCCAGTTTCCTGATAGATCTGATACCCATTCGTCATCAGTGGTCTTAGAAATCTGTGAGTGGCTCAGGTCAGCAGGTAGAAAAGCAACATTTAGTGAGTACACCACAGACCTGGACAAAACTTCCAGAGGATCTTTCTTCTGTGTGCATACCTCCTCCAACTGAATGATGTCCTCTTTTTCCAGGTCTTGTCGTTGCAGCACAGTGGATCCAAAGACTCCTCTCAGTCCCAGTTTGCTTCCTACTGGAAGCCCATCCTGTCCATGGATGCCAACTTCTGGCAGAGATGGCTGCACATGCACCGCATTGCTATCATCCTTGAACATGACATGTGAGAAATCTGTTGTTGTGAATGACTATTAAAAACTATTTAAAGATGATTTTCCCAGCTTGGACCATCGATAACAGCTTCACTGATACCAACTAGAGAAGACATAAGACATGACTGAAAAGATAAAGATCAAAGAAAAGAACGGGCTTGTGTGGATGAAGCTCCATATTTT
The DNA here is from genome assembly GCA_037975065.1 of Chaetodon trifasciatus. Taxonomy (NCBI): domain Eukaryota; kingdom Metazoa; phylum Chordata; class Actinopteri; order Chaetodontiformes; family Chaetodontidae; genus Chaetodon; species Chaetodon trifasciatus. The sequence continues at coordinate 2,193,098 of JBBMOE010000026.1, read as the reverse complement.
ACAAATGCTTGGTGTTTAGCTTTGTTATCTGCCATATTTGTTCGGCTCTGTTTATTCTGCTCTGTCAGTCCTTCATGACATTAATAATGTTTTCCCTCCAGGCCTGTCCCCAAACACCTGCACACAGCTGGAAACAATGGACGTTACAGCACCATTCAGTGTCGCATCTCCCACTCTGCCCTCACATCACTGCTGAGGGACTGGAGCAGCTTCGTCCTGGTGGAGGGCTACTCGTATGTTAAACTCATATACAGGTGAGAGAAGAAAAACAGCACTGAAAGCTGTCCTTTAGTGATGGTTGGAAATACAGTACATGTGGGGTAACGTGCTGGAAGAAACTCTTGTTTTATATACTGAATACTGGCACTAAGATAGTTAATGAATAATGATGGTGATATCATTGTTTTCGCGTGGGAGCTGCTGGAAGCTGATTCTGCCAGTATTTTGCATCTCCAGTTTTGATCATTTTCACACTCAAAGAAAAGCCTCCTAAATTGGAAAGGTTCCACACACATGGAAAACAGCCCTATGGTCAGTGGCTTCCTACCTAGGTGTCGGCACTCCCAACAGAACCCCCAAATAAATCTGAGATGACACCAAAATGATTAAAGGCATAAGCATGAAGTCATGTCTGCAGTGAGGCTAAGGCCAAGATGCTGCTCGTCTATAACTTGTCACAAGCCAAAAGATTTTGTGACACTGGGTAAAGTCACAGCATGTTTTACTCCTTAAAATGAAAAATCCATCAAACGCCTCTGTTTTGAAAAACAAATTTCTTAAAAAAAGTGAGGTTCCATTAATTCTGTCTCCACAGCTCCTCCGACCAGCCTCCTACCTCCTTCTACCTGGTCCGTCTCATCTCCAAGACGCCCTGCATGGTGCTGCGGCTGGGCTTCCCTATCGGCACCCCCGCCCATGTTAGAAACAAGGTACTGAGTCAAATGAACATGGAGTCAAAATGAAATTAGAAAACACATTGATAAATGGAATAACAGGTAATTTGACAAAACAATCTCAAGTCAAGGATGATTTACTAGATTTTTCCAGGGCTTCCATCTCCATCTGCTGATGAAGACCAGGGTCTGAGTTAATAAGTGCACTTTGAGTTCAGATTGGCAAATCTAATCTGATGCTGATACTTAGACTCTGTCAGCTCAGAAGTCTGTCTCCAGCTGATGTGTCCATGTGACCACATTTTAAAAAGAGAACTCTGTAAAAGAGTCTTAAATATGAAGTTGTTGGCTGCGTACATGATATATTGCTAAAATACTGAGACTAAAGCTACATGTTCCAGGTATAACATCATTTTCCTCACCAGCTGTTGATCCATGTCATGTACTGAGGGAGCAGCATTCTTGGTGTATTTCAGTGTAGAGCTAGTTCACCTCAAAACAAGGTATTAAAGATAAAATGTAAAAGTAATAAAGTGTAGGCTATTTGAAATGTTGTTTGGTCCAACATAACCTTTTTGGTTATTCACTTCATTTTGAAGTACTGCAGATTAACATTTGAAGATTTGCATGTGCACATTTGCACTTGGTAACATATCTGAAGAAGCTTAATATTTGTCAGAACTCTTAGTATCTGCCATCAACATTTGGCCTCCAACTTTTCATAGAACCAACAGTTACATTAATTAGCTAGGCCTTTAATTAATGTGTGAAAAGCTGAAACAAAACATGTTGACAGAGCATGGCACTGGCCACATCTGTACAGACACACTAATGAATCAAAAGTGTCTAAAAACTGAATGGTACATCTTCTCTGCACTAACCTGGTTTAATGTTTGTGTTTCTTCAGATTGTGGATGAACTGCGAGAGCAGATCCTCAAACTTCGCTTCCCTCATCGTGTTCAGAACAAAGAGGCAACCCCCAAAACCAAGAGGAAAGTTGTTGGCCATCCATCACCATCCAAATCTCCCTCCATCCCTGCTCCCAAACCTGCACTGTCAGACAGACCATGTGTGGTGGTGCTCAATAAGCCGATGGAGAAGCTGCTCATAAGGTCAGTGCAGATGGTAGCAGGTAATCAGGGCTGCTCAACATGGAACCAAATAAAGAGCTGGACTGTGTCACACAGCTCACCTGACACTTATTTTAAATTCTAATTATTGGAATGTTGTTCACATTGTGAGTTTGTGCTCTGCTATTTCTCCCTTTTCAAAATAAATCACAATTCCTTAATTCAAAGTATTGGTTCCATTGGTTTGTGTCTACAGATGAGTCAGAATACGATGTGTACAGACAGCAGAAAAGCTCCTCTGTGTGATACAAGGCTGCCAGCTGGGCACATTTTAATGAAATGAACTGTGGACGCTTTGCAGGTATGAGAAGCTGCCACTGGACTTCAGAACACCCTTCATTTTCAACATGGAGAACTTTCCTCAGCCCTCCAACAGTGCCGTCCCCCTCTGCATGGCAGCCAACCGGACAGCTTCCTCCACCCTGGCCTCCTTGTCTCGTTACTTCCTGCACCAGCGCTGGGTGTGGGCCGTGCAGAGCAGCCAAGGATTGACTGTGGCCATGCAGGCAGTTGCTCACATTCTGTCCATGCTGTCCGAGTGAGTTCACACACCTTGTTTTCTTTTAACTTTGGTCCAAACATCAGAAAATGTTTTGCTTTTAGTTTCATTTTCATAGTCATTATAAAGAATGATCAAATTGATAGATTAAAAAGAAAATACAATTCATAAATAAAGAGTTATTGATATGTTGGTGTTCGTATTATAACCACCAGGTTTAAGCCCAGACGTAGCAAAAGGCCTTCTCAGCAATCACCTGGGCTAAAAACAAGGCCTTCCTAGTCTGTTGCAGGCCACATTTTGGACTTTGTCATGACTCAACTGAGATGTATAGAGAAGTTTGGTCTCATCCTGAGCTGGAGCATCCGCAGATGAACTCCATACCTGATGTATTATGATCCACTAAAGACAGGCACAGTCGGAGATGAATAAATCCCTGTCTTTGTTGTCTTTGCTGGCACCTTGGCTGTTAGCCTGGTGGACATCTGCACTCTATTGAGCGCACTCTTTCAGGAACTCAAATCCAAATGCTGTAAATTCTGCATTAACTGCAGTCACCGCAATGGTGGAAGGTCTTTAAATGATTCCTAATTTGCTGTAAATGCAAACTCATTTTCTTTGACCATGTTGACCTATTCTTTTGATACATTCACTATATTATTATTATATATTTATTCCATCAGCGCAACAGTCACATCATCCTCACCAATCTGGTGCTCTCGCTGTCTCAAAATTCCTTTTTTCATGCACTGCTGATTTCCAGTTGCCTCAATTTTATCATTTTTTTCAAATGCTGCTACACTACTGATAAGGAAACCTAACAAATCCTGCAGATACTTCACACTAAAAGCCTCTAAGCAGCCCCAAGCGCACTGAAGACCAGCGAGAGACTGAGCCCATCAGAGTGATGAGAGGATTGATCGATTCAGTGCTGAGGAAATGTACCGTAGACTGAATTTACTGTGTGAGCTGTTGTAGTACAGGTTATTTCACCCTCACACACTTTTACCTGGCCGTCATTATTCCTCCCAGCCATTATTGTGTAAGACATGGTCATTATTTGGATAACAGCTTTTAATTGAGGATTTACAGTTTTTATTTACTGTATAACAGGCCTGCTGTGTCCATCACTTGAGTGGAGGATGAATTGTATAAAAATGGAGCACAAGTTTATTTTAATAAACCAGTGCCCCAAAACAATCCGTTACTTTTAACAGTATGCAGGCAAGGTGAGTCATTTCTATAGCACCTTTCAACAACGAGACCAGACATTTTTCCAGACATTCAGTGATGCATTGCAACAGACTTAAATAGTACATTTTGAGCAAACAGAAAACATTTGTTTGCTGCCAAGCGTGACCAGAGCTTTCTGATGTCATTAGTGCAGAATTATATAGTAGCTGTTGTGATGCTGTTTGGCTCAGAAAAGCTTAGAGACATGGCAGCTGAGCTGGTTTGATGTGGAATAAGCAGCTTGGTGGAATTTGTTCTCTGAAAATTTGTCTTGATGTCTGTGTAGAATCCGCACTTCAGAAGGCTTTCACTTTGCTGCCAGTGGAGAGGGCATAGTTAACATGGTGATCGAGCTGCCAATGAAGGTAAAGACCAGCAGGACTCCTAGTCATTTGAAATTAAATGTTGAAGTTTTCCATTTGCACCATTTGATTGTTTCAACTTCAGTACTGTAATGTTTCTGTGTATTTGGTTGTGGTAGTATCTGTAGTCCTAATTTGTTTTTGCTGAATTTAAATCCTGTCTGCAGGGCATGTCAGCGGACACAGACAGAGAGAGTCACTCTTGTATTGTTCAGTACATCCTGTTTCCACCTCACTCGACATCTACTAAGGACAGGTAAGACAGTGGTTTGGCCACGAGCACATCATTTTAAGCCTGGAAAGATGATTCTTGGCCCTTGTGATTTTGTGAGCTGCCTTGCAAAGTAATATTCTAATGTCTGTGTTCAGGTTGACCTGCTTTAAAAGCCCCTTTAGTTTGGGGAGCTGATACTTAAGGCTGCTGAAAACAGGATCATTTGGCAAAATCATTTGCAAAACAAGGCGATGTCATGCAGCAGCATACTGCAATGGCCAATCGAATACACATTCCAGGTTTATAACTTTGTAACATGAACAGCATGATTTTTTAAGTGAAATAAACTATTCTCAACTCCTCTTGGATGAGCTGGAAAATTAAAGTCACAAAGCTGAAACAGGCATTGAAAAACTGACATTTTACAAATATGTTGTCCTCACAGAACAGCAAAGACTACAAACTTAGAACAATTGTATGGAATGTGATAGATGCTGTAGATTAAACTACTCAACATTAAATAAAGTAGTTGAAATGAACAAAAACTTAAACATCTACCGCAGTAAAGTGCAACATACACATGAATGTCGCAGTAATGTTCATTCAAAACATCAGCTGTGATAGTAGTTGTCTTTAAACAGGGGGTCTATCTTCTAGGGACTAGTATGAACCAGAATACTGGCATTTCTATCATCAGGGGCTGCACAACTAGAATTAAAAGATGCAGGCGGATTCAGAATGGGTCTATTGCGGCATCAAGGTGGTGAGAGTAAAACAAACCAGAGATGTGGATGTGATTCAGAGGTCAGGAGCCAGCTCAGGCATTACTGTCTGCCACCATGTAGTTTGTGACACAACCATAAGATGGTACCAAGGAGATGATCAAATTCTACACCAGTGAGGCTAAACCGTGAAGCCCAACAGTCAGCAAGGTTTGGTTCCAACCAAGGTCTTCTCACACTGATTAGCAGTCTTTGCAGAAGGTGGAGAAACTCAGTTAAGCTGCAGACTGAATGAAAACCTGCAGGCTGTTGTCTGCCCCTGTTTTACACATAGTGTGGTCTGCATACCAAGGTGAGCACACTGACCCTCCTTTATGATTGCCGGTGCCAAGACTGCATTTCCTTGGTTCTGTGACTGAACTCTATGAGGAGTTGAACAAATCCCCAAATAGACTTAATGAAATAATTCCACTGGAAGGAACAGTTCTGTGCAGTTTGGCCGAGCTGTAATTCTGCATTTGACAACCTGTTGTCTTTTGTCTTTCATGGGACTCCAGCTTCTCCACTGATGATGACAACGACACTGAAGTGGAGGCTGTAGACATGGACACAGAACTGAACCTAGTGACGGAGTGCTGGGTAGAACCACAGAGCGGCACGGTGATGAACTGCATGGACCAGCATCGCCACTTCCAGGGCCTCAAGTACCAGGAGATTCCTCAAGCAGTATGTATGACTAATTCATACAACAGCTAGTTCCAGAAGGAAAGTCTGTCCACCCACTCATTTATTCTGAAATAGAGCTGAGGGTGGCATCTGGGGGCGATGGTCTAAGTCTCTGTGTGCACACTAAGAGCTCAGCTTACTATTGTGTTGTCACAACAATATTGTATGTATTTAAGAAGCATTCAGTTGTGTTTAATAGTGACCTGCTGTGTAGATCTTCCCAAGGGACCTGGCCTGTATGTCAACCATGATGACCTTTGAGTATTTGAGCCAACTGTGTCAGAATAAGGACCAGGTCTGCTCACTGCCAACTGAACTTAAGGATATGAGAGGTAACAAACACAGAAAATCACATTTTGTACAGTGTTAGTCGATACAGTACATATTATAACCTTTGAAATGGTGGTCAGCAGTGTTGGAGGTTGAGATACTTAGCAGTAACACACTGTAAAAATATGTCTTTTTCAAATAGAAATCTTATGTTGAAAATATTAAGTCAAAGTAACATCAAAATGTGCCTAAAGTATAAAAAGTGAACGTTCTCATTATATACTATTCTATGTTATAATTGTGGATTATTGTTACTGATGCATTAATGTGTAAGCAGCACGTAACTGTGGAAGTGCGACGAGGTGAAGTTAAATTTAAATGTCTACATATCCATAAGAAAACTCATCAAATGTTTTGTATTTAAATCTTAATTTGTAAAGTAACAAGTAACTATAGCAGTCAGATGAACACAGTGCAGTAAAAGTGTTTCCTTCTGAAATGTAGTGGATTAGGATTACAAGTATGAAATAACAAAAAGCAAATATTCAAGTTAAGTACAGACAACTCAGAATGGAACATTAGTACAGTACTTGAGTAAATGTACTTAGTTACATTCCACCAGTACTGGTCGGGTTTATGTAGCTCAACTGAAAGAGATTTGATTTATTTGGTTTATAAAAGGCTCATCTTAGAGAGAAGTTTTTCTTCCCTGTATGCCAGTTAATGCGAACTCCAGGATAAATTCAGCGTGATGCCATTTCCACAGTGCTAATTCCACCAGCAACAACAGAGGCTTTCATACTCACACTGTGTTCCTCCTTGTATTAGGAACACTGTTTTCAAAGACTAATTTTGTTTGCCATTTTTTAAGTGCCGTTAAACCACTGATGGTGAAACTAGACACTTCCTAGACAGAACATCCCTATAATGCAGTAAATACCATGTTTGATAAAGAAGCCTCAAAGTATAACCAGGTGCATGGCAAATTAAACCTGGTCACTTATAAAGGGGAGCTGAAAAACTTTGCTGACAGCAGTCATTTCTTGTACTGTTAGGGTTCACATGATAAATTCAGCATAATGTCTATTTCCACAGCAGTACTGCTGCGCTGAGCTTCTTTCCTGTGGCAGAAATATTGTTCACTAATTAATTCCAGCAGCTTCTACTTTGCGTTTTTTTCTGTCAATGTTTCACACTACCAGCATTCTGGCCTTTGAGCTGTTTAGAGGTTTTTAATGAGAAGTGTTTGTGCAGGACTTAAAAAATGTTCTAAACAGTAGCTTAACAGCAATTGAAAGAAGACTAGGTTGAAGCCTACTATATGGCTGGACCATGCATGGTCAGTGTGTTGTGTGTCACCTGACGTTGCTGACTCAAATTGCCTCTGTGTGTGCAGGAGAAGCCCTGGCCTCTGAGGACAGCATTCACATGGTTCCTTTCCAGTTTGACCTCATTCAGCTACTGCCAAAATGCCAGCAGGTTGAGCTCTTCTTCCTCACATTCAGTACAGGTACAGTCCATCTACACTAGCAGACAATGATATACGTCCATCCATCAAGAAATAATGAAGTAAAAAAAACTAAGTGGGAGAGGCAAAGAAAACCAGGGAATACTTAAGCATTTACTTTTTAAGAAACAGGAAGTCTTCCTTGTTTTCCCGTGTGTGTTCTTCACCTTTTTGTCTGTAGCAGTGGAGAATGAGGAGCAGGTTCACAGCTCCCCCTGTCTGCCCAACGAGCTTCTGCTCAGCCTCTTCCACAGCAGCCTGGAGCTTGAGCTCAGTGACAGAGAAATCCCATTAGCTGACAGCGACCACATCACCTTCATGCACCATATCTTAGAGCGAGAACGAGATGGCCACGTTGCTCCTTTCTCCTTACCTGTTATTAAAGGTCAGTACATGTCTCTGCATCTCATATCTGCTGTTATTGCAGCCAATTTATGTGACTTTATGAAAGGTTAACTTCCACATTAACAGAAATACAGGCTTTAAGATGATGTCATGCACTCTCCGTTGTCCAATTCTATCAGATACATAAAGGGCTTCCTGATGAGTTACCGTCTCTTCCAATCTATCACTATTTCTGCTTCTTATGTCTTATCAGAGGAGTGTGTGAAACCTGCAGACAGACAGGACACCATGACATCATTCCACACCACTGGCAGCAGTAGAGAGGTGATGGGATCCACTAGCACTTTACAGGTAATCCCATGACAACAACTGAGGCATCATGTCACACTCACCACTCTGCTGCTCTCACTTTTCAAGATACTAGTTTGATTCACAAAATTCTCTTGATTTACTAATTAATTCCACTTGGTACTACTTGTTTTTCAAGCACTGTTAAAGTATTGTCAGTGAAACTCATCACAAAGTTGACCAGGAAAGGGGGGTTAATGTCCTATGAGCCACTGGAAGAGTTTGGGAAACTGTACTGTTGTTGTGCTGATGAAATGCTATGAAAAGGCACATTATGCTGAATTTATCAAGACAGCAGATAAACATGGAGGAAGTGTTGAGTTTGCATCAACAATCCATAAATTAAAACATGAGCAGATCAGAAAACATATTTATAAACAAGGGAAATTAGAAATAAAGGCCTGTCTCTATTATATGCCTGTTTGAAATGTTTCTTTGTATCTCTCGGCTTCTATTTGCAAGGTAAATAAATGGAAATCTGTAGTGGGAGCTGTGAGAGGAGCGACATGTAATGTAAATGTAATGTAGTGATGAGTCCTTACAAGTACAGTAATAAACATGTGTTTCCTCTCTGTCCTTGGCAGAGTTTTAGTAATGCAGACCTTGTGGATGAAGAGCCCTTGCAGAGGGAGAGGAGCTGCTCTGCGCCACAGTGGAGGTGCTACGCCAAGTACATCAGCTCCCAGCAGATCCTCCTCACCTTCCTCCCTGCTTCCTTCACAGGTACACCTTGAATTATTGGGGCTGTGCAGTACGACATATATGTTGCACGAGCTACAAAAAAATGGATCTGTCTGATGAATTAAATTAATGCAGTAGCACCCATGCAATACAGCTTTACTGTGTGTGTGTGTGTGTGTGCGTGCGTGCGTGTGTGCGTGTGTGTGTGTGTGTGTGTGTGTGTGAGAGAGAGAGAGAGAGAGAGTCTGAAACAGTGCTCAAATGCTTGTCTGGACGAAGATTATTTTTACTTAAAAAATGTTTTAAAATGAAAACGTAAGTGTAGCCAGAGCTGCTTGTGAGGTGAATAGATAGCACATCGCTAACGCACTAGTAGTTGTAGTCTGTCGTGAGCTTATAAATAATTTCCCCACCTTCATAGAGTTCATACATCCAACACCACTTCTCACAAATCCCAGGGAGGAGCCGCCATATTGGTCAAGGCTAATGCATGCAGTGTCTATCAAGGCTACTGACTGAATTTTCAAGGGATTTCCAAGCAGTTTGTTTTGTTACAAATACCACACATCACCTATTTATGATACAGGATACTTGGTCAAAAATGTGGGTTTTCATGCCAAAATGCTTTATCTTATTGTAGACAATAATGGTAATAGTTCTATGATATAATAATTAGATGAATTTACCCTTTATAAGTAGTTTCCAAAGATATTTTTTTCTTCATGTAAACTGGCTGCCATGATATAAATTTCTTCCAAATTTTTCAAAGACGTAATTAAGTAAAAGAGACATAATTACAACAAACATGAAATCTAAAAGATTAGGTACATTTCTGGCAGGCTTCATTATTGTGTTTTTAATTTCAAATGTTGCTGATTTCCATGTCACACATTATGTACAAAAAATATATATATCCAGTGTCCATTCAGTGATGTGCAGAGTTGCAGTGGAACAGTTACACATTGTGATAAATGAATGTTTTGTGCAAATTAAAACAAATTGGTTAGGGCTTCATGTATATGTTCAAGAGAGATGACCAATACAAGTTGAGCTCTAGCTTCATATACAAGTAAAATAAAAAAACTGATGATGATGGATAGATACCATTTGCAGCATTTTACTGATATATAACTAATTTCTTTTTTTTTTCCTTCACCTGACATACCTTAGCTTAACTCAGTATCAAGACACTCACTTTATGTTAGCTCAGGATAAGGATAATTATTGTCATAAAAAACAAATGAAACACTGCAAAATGAAAATAAGAAAGAGATGGAAAATGTATCAACATGATGCAAAGTAGAAAAAGGATTTCTGTTGGCCAGCTGTTGATGAGGAACAGCTGCTGTCGTTCTGTTGCTGGTAAAGGAATCTCCCAAAGAGATTAGAGGAGAAGACCCTCAAGTAATGAGTCCTTTTATTAAGTGATGTTTGCTCGCAGACACTAGTTGTGGCCATTGACTTGAATTGTAATTAGTTGTTACACGGCTTCCTACGCTGATTGTTTGTGTAAATCAATAATAAGAGAACAAAAATACTTTACTGAGGTTTGTACTGCTCATTTGAAGCATAATATATGGATGTTTTGTCAAGCAAGAGGTGTTATGTCCCTGCAATTTACCATTATGGGCATATAAAGGAAATGGAAATATGCCTGTTTAAATGATGAACTGGACCACTTGTGGTTGTTTTTAGAAATGATAACAGACTTCTTATACTGCCTGTGCTGCAAAACTTTCAGCCTCTGCATCAACTGTGCTATGTGCAGGTTTTCAACAACATTCTGCTGTTTATCCTGCAGATGTTCTGATGTTGATGGCTTCAGGGCTTGAGACGGAGCCTCAGAGTAACGTCAGCACGCAGGAGGAAGACACTCTGACTCCCAGCAACAAATCTCAGGCTGACTCCCTGTCTGGCTCTACCAGTGGCCTGGAGAGGTCTGAGTCTGGCCTCAGTCTTGCCAGTAAACTGCGAAGGAGCTCCAGCAGCGGACACTTCACTGCCAGGTCCCCTGTGCTCTCGCCACAGTCCGAGGGCCAGACTGGGCCAACTGACTACCTGATCCTGGACCAGGAAAGCTGGGATAGCAGACTGTCTGAGACAGAGACCACAGGCTCAGGTCCATCTAATACTCTTGTACAGGCTTCTCGTCAAAACCAAATTAGTGTAGTCCAGTTAAAAATTGGTTACGTAATGCCACACACTTGTTACCTGTTACTGCAGGTGTATTACAGACAACAGGTAGGGCTGAACGATTTGGGGAAAACATCTATTTTTCTAACTTTCCAGACCTGGGAGAAAAAGAGGGAGTCCAGTTCTCTGAACCACAGAAGGCAGATTTCCACATCAGCTTCAGCAGGCAAGTTTCTCAGCAGAGTACCAGTGACGGCAGCCAATTAAAGTGTCCAGTCTATGTGTACAACTGCTCCCTGGAGCACCTGAAGGAGCAACTGGTACACCGCAGCTCCAGCCGGCAACCCAGGGACATCTTCTTCAGGTACTGTGCTCACTTGCAGGAGTAAAGACAATACTGCAAATCCAAATACCGAAAGAAAGAGAACTGGAAACCATGTGAAAAAGGAATTACAGTGGTGATCAGGATAATAGGGTTTTCTATTTACCCACCTGCTAGACATCACGTCTTTCAAAAGCAGGTCTGTTCTGCAACGAAGTCAAACTCTGATCTTTGATCTTGGCTGTGAGAATTTGCCATTATTAACTATTAACTTACTATGTCATCAATATTAATTATTAAGATAGATGAAGGTACTTCCAGTTTATGACAAATTTGGTCTTATTTTTTTCAGTTTAGGCTATCATTCTTATTAATAATAATGATACTGTACTCACCAAGGTCAATTCTGAGATCTGAGACCACAGTGACATCTCTAAAAAGTAGTCAGCCAGCTCATATGGAGTAGAATATATGTGAATGTATAATATTTGCAGCGTTGATGTTTGACATCTTTTTCCCTCTCGACCATCTTGTCATTTGAAATGCTGTCTAAATGGCAGCGGCGGTAGCAGCAGGTGACAGCACAGCTTTGAAAGAGAGTTGTGCCAGCAAAAGAATGATCAGAGCACTTACAGCATGCCTACACTGCTATGGGAGTTGACTGTGTGAGCTAATCAAATGGCTTACAAATCAACGTACGTCATCACATTAATGCAAAGATCATATAAAGGTGCATATTGCCAATTGATTTACAACATCACCCATAAGAGTTGTGAAGTCAAGCGTTGCTCTCTTTGGACTGGGGTGCCACATGGACCTGTGCTTGGCCCCCTTCTCTTCTCAATAGATGCCACCTCCCACCATCACTATACCAATGATGCTGAGCTCTATCTGTCATTCCTGCCAGACGTCCCAGGCTTCCCTCAATGACATGTCAAAGTGATGATGATAGAAAGCTGCTTTCAAGTCAGTCTCTCTCTAACACTGAACTCTTGACCTCATGTTGATATCAGCCAGTCCTTCTGTTCAGCACAACGTTAGTATCCAATTCAGCTCCACCTCAATCTCTGCAACAAATTCTGCAGAATATTTGGGCTTTGTAAGTGATGACCAACTGACTTTTGAGTATATTGCGTCTGTCACTCGGCCTTTGTAACATCATAACATCAGAAAGAACAGGTCCCACCTGACTGAGGATGTGGCTCAGCTCCTTGTCCAGGCGCTGGTCATCTCTCACCTTCACTATAGTCATGTCAGAGTGGTCACTGGCAAGACACCTGCCTACATGGAATCACTACAGTTGGAAAATGACTGACAACTTGTCCTGCCATTACTGTGAGGCGGGAACTCTCAGTCCAAACTCCTGTGTGCTTCCTCTGCAGTGGAACGACTTACTCCATACCATTCACTACATTCTCAACTACTTTATGTTCCCAGTTTTCAGCAATTACTTTGGTGAGTATAAAGTTACTGTAAATGATGGACAAAGCAACACAGAGAAGAGCCAAGTCATAATAACATGCATTGTCCTTTAATGGAAGTACTCCCCCATCATTGTTTGACCCACTCACCCATGAATTTTGTCAGAAGTTGCAGTCCGTTGTTAACATGTGTGTCTTTGATTGTCTTCACGCGTGAGAATAGAGCTCAAGATGCTGAGTCCTGGGACATGAATCAGCAGATGAAATTCAGGTAGCACTGCTTGATTCTCTTTCTCTGCTCTCCTTTCCTCTCTGCTGAGGGGCTGCTCAGCTTTCATTGGATCCCTTTGAGAAGTTAGGATGAGCTTGTTTTCTGGAGAGTGGGAAAGTGCTGCTTTTCTTCATACTGCAGATTCCAAAGCCATTTCCCCTTCCCAGGCCTGTCTGTGCTTCTTCTTCAGGCTTCTGTTGCTATATGCACACAGTAGGTGCAGTGCTGCCACATGACTCATGCAAAACAATTCTGCTGACTTTTATATTGTTTAATTTGATCAAATTACCACAAATGTACTTTTTGTTGCCTCTTGAGTTGAAGAGAACCTTTCTTAGAGTAAAGTCATCATGAGGTGAAAAGGTAAATGTTAAAATTGGAGACAAATTCTGGCCTCTGGTTTAATTTTGAGATGGAATATGATATTCTGACACCACATGCACACAGGTTCATAGTATATGGAATTGCAAAAAGTAACATTTTATATCTAATACCGATATTTCATTTTGAAATTCTAATTCATGTCAACTTATTTTTTAAATAAAGAGCAAATGAAGAGAAATATTTAACAAATTAAAATACTTTTTAGATTTTAACAATGCATCCTTTAAACACAAATTCACTTTATCCAATTATTGTTTGTTACTTCATGAATTATGGCTCACTTCAGACTCCACACATCTGCACATGCTGTTCGTGTTGAAGAGGTTCATGCAGAATGTGATGAACTGAAAATGATTTAGCTCCATAAATACAAATGTTTAGTACTGAAAGCCAAGAACACACCATGGACAAAACACTTTAACACAAGTGTACCATCTTTGGTGATAGAGGTCTTCTTTCTACCTGTTTGTCCCTTCCTCTTGTTCTGATAAGGATTTTTTTTTTTTGAATACGATGCTTCAAACACGCCGTGGAGGTTCAGCTGTGTCTCACAGGCTTGTTGGCTTCTTTGACTTTGCTTACTGTTGGAGATCTGGGCTCAAGCTGTCTAAATGCTTATGCAAAATCATGTTGAATGGAACTGTCTGTATTTTTTACCTCCATTGTATTTTTTACCTTTACATTATGTGAGGATGTTCATGTGGATAAGAATAATTTTTTTGGGAAATATTAAATGACACTGTAGTCCATGGGGATCCTTCTTCAGTCTTTCTCACTGAGCATGTTTATTTCGTGTCTCTGTGTGTGTGTCCTCTGGCAGGTCACTGTCTCACGACCGTAGCAGTCCGTCCCCCTGGACCGACCTCCTGGCCCAACCTCACAAACACAAGGATCTTGCCAATTACTGCAGTTTGCTGCAAGAGCATTACCACCAGAGCTACGTCAAAGGTGACCTCCCCCCACCAACAAATGCTCAGATGAACATTATGCTTATTTAAAAGTCAAAGTGAAAATTCAAACCATTTATCTGTCATCGTCATTCTCTGCTGCCAGGTATGACACCTTTACTCCTATATTAAACCCTGAAAGTAGAAAATTGGTTGTCTTCAGGACATGATGAGATATGATATCTCAGAGGATAAGCTGTTTGTTCACTTCCTTATAGCACTGGACAGACAGGAAATAGTATGTAGGTAAGAGTCAGATGCTGAGACTGAGGCTGAGCTTTTTACATTCTGTTTTTCCTGTATTTAAGATTTGGATGTCTGTCTGTCCAGGGTTGCATTTGTGTCAGCATGCAACAATAATTTGATGAATATGGTCATTTCTGGTCAATAACTGTATCAGCTGCTTAACTGAATAACATTGAAACTTTTTTGTACCACATATTTGACACAAAAAGATGCAATAAAATGCAAAAAGCCTAAACCTAAAAAAACATTAATTATTCTTAAGAGAGACAGCAAATGAAACATATTTAGAGTATAAGATTATATAAGTTTGTATTTTTCTTATTGTCTACAGAACCCAATCAGTTAGTTGCACTGCTGCAAAAATTGAACATTTCTATTTTAATGACAAAGCTGTTGAAGTGTGTTCTTTTGAAATACATAATGAAAGTCAGGGGCTGTGTGACTTTGCTTACTGTGTTCCTCAGGTGTGTACCGCAGCTTGCAGCAGTCATACAGCATCAGCTCCCAGGATGTCCTGATGGCCATGGACTATTGTGAAGAATCCCTGCAGGAGATTGATGTCACCTCCTTTCTGCATACCCTCTGTGGACACATCAGGGTCTTCAGGGAGCATGGGGAGGCTCCAGGATGGGGACGGAGTCTAAAACCTCCAAGGACCCCAGCCACCTTTATCATTGGAGAGGTTGAGGAGGACCGAACAGATGACAGGGCAGCCATTACCTCCTCTTCCAGGTATGTATGTGAACACACTCACACACTCACACACACACACACACACACACACACACACACACACACACGCACACGCACATCTATAATTAATGTGCATGTAAGATATATAAAATGTATACAGTCAAACATAGCCAACATCTGCAACTTCATTGTTTATCACGCAGACCTAAAATATGGAAGCGCATACAGTGGCATATTTAGCATGGATATCATGCAGGGTGTGACAAATGACCAGAGAGACAAAACACAACATGAGAGCTTATACACCTGCTTTTATTCCAGTTTAAATGAGGACTTTGATATCAAGCCCTTCTTGTGGGAGTATTTACTTTAAAACTTAAAACTTATAAAGATGGAAATAAAAATCTTTTACTTTACTTACCAAGGGTGCCCATACTCTTCCATGCTACCGTATATCCCCCATTTGCTTCCTGTGGGTGTTTGCCTGAGGAAGACCTATCGTTGGTTGACAGATCTCTGAGAAAGTTAATGGGAGCTATGATTCCAGAGTGCAGGTGCTCCTTTCATTGCAATTTAATTGATATTTTTACAGTATCTGTACTTGCTCTAAATGATTGAGATTTGCTAGGGATTAACAGATGATTGATTGATCTTCACTCACAGTCACATCAGTGAGGTCTGGTCACTTCTGAAAATCTAATGATTTAAACTGTTCACCAAATGATGCTAAGTTGTGAAAGGTCAATATACGTGACATGTTCAAGTAGCTTTGAGAGTCATCAGAGGTCTGCATGATGTAAATGTCATCATCTGCTCATGCTTGTGAAGGTCCACATGGGCGTCCATGGACATGGACACGCTGGTGTGACAGTTATTGGTTTTTGATAAATTGAGATCAGTTATGTGAGGAATTCTTAAAATATGTCAGCCAATGCTTTGGATTTACTGAGGGCAGCAATCGTTTGACATTTCAGTCAGTTTGCTATGAGCTTATGCAATTATTAATGGTGTGATATTTCTGTAGTATTGACATGGAGGATGCCAGTGAAGCTGAATCTAGAGGCAAGTCCTCTGTTCCTACATCTCCACTGATCCTGGATGAGCCCAAGACAACCAAGATCCCAGAGTTCCCTCTGACTCTGCTTCAGACACAGCCCAAGTGTGAAGTGCATCCAGATCTGCACAGAATAATACAGGTACTGTCTGAAGTCTTACAGGTCAAAATGATTCATCTGCTGCTCTTAATTCCATTCCTCCAAGTAATGAGTAAGTACATGAACTAAAGAGTTAACAAGGTGAAACTGAGACTTAGATCGAATCATTTGACAGGATAAATTCATGGAGATCGTGTCTCAGTACTTCAAAACTGTGCCTTCCAATCCACACTACTTCTACTACTGCCCATCGTCTTCCAAGAAAGAGGTGAGTTGACAAAGTTTGCATTTCCTGTTCTTGTCTTGTGTGCAGACTGACTGTACTTTCCTTTCATACCTCATTATCATTCATGATAAAAATATCAGGTATTATGTCGGCAAAGGAAATGGTTCTGGAGTAACATTGGCTGGGGAATAAAAAAATTGTATTTCTGTACCCAAAGAAAAATCTAATGTAGAGATCGAGTAATGCCTGAGGGTGATCTGTGCATGTGAAAAGCAATCAAAACTGTATGTGTGAGCGAAACGATCAGACTGCGCTGTGGTTTGTCTCCTCAGGAGGACTCAGAGGACGGTGAGATAGGGAGGAGACCCAGTGAGGAGCTTGTGTCAGAGGCTGAGCCAGCTACTGAGGACGGTGAGGGTTATTTAATAATTTAGCAGGTACTGTCATTGTAGTTTGGGACAGACTGTTAATTACATTGCTTATTCTGACAATGCATTCACACAGTCTGTTGAAATGTTGCTTCACAGAGCAACAGTAAACCTGAAAACAGAGTCTTAGAAGTAGAAAACCTGCTTTGAGTTTCAACAACACTGCACACAGCAGAACACGGTGCTCAGTGCAGTTCACACTAAACTGTGATGTGATGATGACCAGCTGACTTTGTGTGCAGAGAACATGTTGGGCTGCTGCATCTTGACGGAGAGCGATACAGATCTGGTTGTGGAGTACGAGGAGCATCCAGGCATCAGCTCCCACCCAGAGGCTGAAGACCAGTCACTGTCAGACTCCAACACTGTCAACCAGGACCAGGACTCCTTCAGCATTCTGGATGGAGAATCCCTGCTGGAGCCTGAGGGGCCACGGCTGGACTTGCCACCGCTCTTTGTTCATGTCACTTGTTCGGTCAATATGAAAAGCTGCCACGGCTCCATGCCCATACAAACACTGCCTACCTGCCTTGGTGAGTGCAGCCTTGATTGTCTCTTCACAATGAGGACATGAGAAGTCTGGTTAAATCTCCAGGTTCCTCCCACACAGACTATTGCTTTTGTCGCAGTGCTTATTTGAGTTTTGTGATTTCAGGTGAGATTATTTCCTGCTTGGAGAACGTTGAGGCCTTACAGTCTGTGGATTTGAATGAGCTCTCAGTCACATTAGATATTTTTGTCCTGACACTACCTCTGGAGATTGAAGTCATGGGTGATTTCCATCATAACAGGTGAGCACAAAGCCACAGTTCAGTGGAGAATTAGTTTTGTTTGGACACAGTATGTTTGGTTTCAGTTTTTTAAATCTTGATTCTAAACTGATCCCATTGCAGTTTTAAAGCTATCTGAGGATCTGTGGTTTGTTGCAAACAAACAAGTTTTGTTTACACACCAAAATGCATATCTTGTGTATTGTGTATATAATTGAGGCCAGACAAACATATTGAATGTGTTTCCTTTCTCACATTGGCAGAACTCATGTGCTTTCCTTCTATGTTCAAACTGGCTTGCAGTCTTCTTCTTTCTTGTTAGCCCATTGCTTTGTGCCTTGGCGTGTAACAGCCACCAACTCTCAGTGAGGGGAATAGCATGAAATAGAGCTAAAATGATTAATTGATCAGTCTATTGACAGAATATTAATTGGCAACTAACTAACTGATTGTTCCAGCAGTTTTTCAATGAAAAAAAAAATCCCAGGAAGCAGTGTGAGGATTTGTTTCGTTCCACAGTAAACTGAATGTCTTCGAGTTTTGAACTGTTGGTTGGACAAAACAAAGTTTGAAGATTTCAGACTGAGCTCTCAGACATTGCAGTTTTTTTTTCACTATTTTTCAATTTCACTGACTGAATGATTAATTGATTGATCAGATTAGTCAGAACTCCACAGGGTACCTTTAAATTTACCTTAGCTTAAAGTCAGTGTGTGTGGGAGTAGATTTTGTTTTACTTTGGCACCATCTAGTGGTAGTAGCAACAAAAAAAATATCTGCCATCAGAATGATTTAAAAGCTATAATCACAGGCAAATCCTACACATAGTAACTTTATAAAAGGCTGAGGACATATCTAAAACAGGAGTTGTCCTAGTTGTCAGTGAGCTGTGCACTTTTCAGGCCTAAATGTCTTCTCGTTATATGATGATAGTGTGAATTGAAGCATACCTATGATCCTTTGAATGATTGTGAAAGATGAAACCACGGTGTGGCACATCACATCCTCTTTGTGTGCAGGTACACCTCAGAGAGCAGTGTGTCCCTGAATCGTTCACCAGGACAGCCCTCCTCCTACCGCTCTGATGAGGAGCTGATGGCAGTGCTGGACAGCCTGAGGGGAGCCGGTGTTGATGGGTGAGTTGGTTCACCACATAGGCTTGTTCTTCATGACAGTATTGAGCTGGGATTTCTGTGACTGCCTCTGATTCTGTCAGTCAACAGAGGTTTCTGTTCTTCTGCACTCTGTCTTCCATCAGGGTCTCTGGTGATCCTTTATCCAAACTCCCAGTTCCTCACAAGTTAGCAATTCTGGCTACAATGGATGAGGTGAGTCTTATTGTTGTAATTGTCCGGTTTTCTGTTCTAACTCTTGAACGTTGACGTTGTAAATAAGTCTTTTAGTAAGACTGAATATTGAATAGGTCTTTTATTCTTTTTAATATTGGGAGGGGTTGTTTATTCTTTACCAAATGTTGCTCTTCCTGTACACTCAGACCAGTGATGAGCTTTTCTTGCTTTGGCCCTCTCTCTGTTTCAGATCCGGTGGCTGCTGGAGGACGAGATCGTTTCTGCTCTGCGTCACTCTCGGGTCATCAGCTCGACCACGCTGCACAAAGTAGCAGAACATGTTTTGCGCTCCAGCGGTCGACCTCACTGTCACTGTGAAGATGTCCCGCTGCAGTTTGTCTTCGGGCCTGAGCAGTCTCTTGAGAAATTCAAAGAGGCAAGGACACATGTGCATGCTCACTCACACACACACACACACACACACACACACACACACACACACACACACAATTTAACAGAAATACTGTTTCAACTTGGTTTTACTTTATAGGTTTTCCATTCAGTGATAAGCTTATTTCATTGCTTCCTGCACAGTTTCCTGTTTCACATTAAAAGCATCTGCATTTATCTGAATTTTTAAGTTTTCTTTATTCTTATTCTTTTCTTGATACAGTGAGTGAATCCTCTGTACTTGTCCATAGTAGAGCATAATACTATCAGTGCTTTAACACATTGTTAGTATTATTATGAGATCTGATTGGATGATGACTGACCCGCAGGAGTTTCGCAGGATGTCGTTCTCTGGCTACGTGCTGAATGGAGAACAGGACAGCTTCTACTACATGTCCCTAAGCAGACTGCACCCGCAGAGGATCCATGCTACCAAGAGGCTGTCTGAGAGCACCGCAGACCCCCAGCAACACACCACCCCCTGCAGTGCTGGAGCACAGGTGGAGGAGGTGCTGCTGGAGAGTGAAGCAGGGGCTGAGGCAACAGAGGCAGACAGCGAGGTCAGATATGTCATCTCACCGGATGTGCAGAGTGACAGGACCAACACACTTGATGTCCACTTTTGTAAAATCATTCTTAGTATTTAACTTTATTTTTAGCAAGGTATTGAGTGATACTCCTTGGTCCAGCTAGCTCAGAGATGCTGGATCAAATGTAACACCTTCTGAAAATAAGAGTGGGGCTCCATGAAGCTATCTGACATCAGTACAGGGTTGGCCTCAAGAAAGTAGTTAACAGAGGTGGTTTCTCACAGTCCTGACCTGATGCTGACACACTGAGCCCCTTTCCTCTACTTCTCTATTTTTTACAGTGCAGTGCAACGCTGCCTCCATTTGTGATCGCTGTGTAAGCAGTGCTTGCAAATTTGCTTTTGTGGAAATGGGCTTCTGATTAATAATACAGCAGATTGTGATGTGATGGATAGATCAACCTGTCGCCTCTGAGCCCACACTCTGAGCAGCTCACCTTGTGATCAGTTTAGTTGCTAAATGACAGTTTAAACAGCTGCCTCAGTCAGAACATCTGCAATCTTTACTGTGTGAAACAGTGTTTCTGCTTTTCACTGAGGTGTAATTTTACTTATCTTCAAAGTGGAACACTTTTTGTCCCTGGGGCTAATCCTTATTATAAATGTGGTGATAATGTCCTCTGTCTTGTTGCCACAGGAATGCTTCAGCGTGGTCAAACACATTTATTCATTGACCTTATATTCATGCTCTTCATGATTCTGAAAATGACACTTATTTTTATTTGAACTCTGTCCAACAGCAGAGTGAAGACAAGAAGTCCGTCAGCGTTGCTGGTGACGCCCCCAGTGACACAACTGCAGATGACAGTGAGCCAACCAGAGCCTTGAAGCCTGAGGCACAGGACACTGTCTCTCAGACTTCATTTAGCACAGGAGGGGACAGAGGTCAGCCCAGTACCCCCCAGTTCCAGCCTGAACGCTGCACAGAGCCCACCTCACCCCCCAAGACGCCATCCAGTGTCAGCCTGGCTGAGTCCATGCAGTCAGCCTCTCACAGTGAGTCGACAGGACAGGCTGCAAAAACCCATATCTGCAGCGTGTGACTGAGGGCTTTCATTGCATGTATTATCAATCCAACTGATTGTGATGCCTGTGTAACTGTAAGTGTTACACTTTATTTTCTGCTAGTCAGTAAGTGTGTTTTCATATCTTCATCTGTTTAAGATCTGTTCAGACTTTACGTATGGCTGAAATGATTAGGCACTTAATCACATAGTTAAACCTAAAAAAGACGAATCGACACCAGTTTTAATAACTGACTGATTTTAAGGTTTAAAGTCATTTATCAAGAAGAATCAGAGGGACAATCCCCTTTATTGGTCACACAACACATACACGCGCACGCCATGCAATTGGTGAAATTTGTCCCCGCATGTGACCCATCCTGGTCGTCCTTCCTCCACGGCAGACCAGGAGCGGTGGGCTGCCAGCCAACCGGCGTCCAGGGACCCAGTTCCTTCTTGGCACCATTGGTCAGGTGGTGATCTTCTTGCATGTTTTTATTGGGTTTTTTTTACGGAGGATACCCCAGGTGAGCACGGGGAGAACCCGCACACAGAAAGGCCCCTTTCCTTGAGCAGCAGGCACCGAAGGCATGGTGGAGGACATGCCGCCAGCGCCCACAGCGGGAATCGAACCCGGGACCTTCTAGCTGTGAGGCGACAGTGTTGCCACCGTTCCACCATGCCACCAAATCAAGCCAAAATATCAAAATGTCTGTGCTTCAAGTTCCCTGCTTTTCACTTTTTCTCATTTTCTTGGGCTCTTGGTCAGACAGATCAGGCTATTTAAAGATGTCATGTGGGGACATTTCACTGTGTTCTCTAACTAATTGAAATATTAATAGAAAAGGAATATGATCATTAGGTGCAGCCCTTCTTTTGTAGCTCATTGGACTTGCGTTATAATGGATGGTAAAACATGTATTATTCATTATACAGATAGATTCAGGAACCCCAAGTGTTCAGTAGTTCCCAACTAATCTCTTCAGTGCTCATATTCTCTTGTATATTGGAGCCTGTAATTATATATTGTAGCTTGGTTATCAGACGTTCACATGATTCATGGTGTCAGGAGTTTGCAGTGTTCCTCTGCTGTGTTTTCACGCATTGCTGCCAAAGCATGGGATGGAAATTCTTTCTGTCCAGTATTAGAGAGGATGGGCTTTTATAAGTTTCTGAATCTATATGCTGACATAAGACTGAGCAATTCATCTTAAAGTAACCAAAAACGACTTTCTAACTGTCTTCATTTCCGTCACTTTGATTGAAAGCTTGAAAGTACAACAACCAATCTGCCCCAAACTGTTGGCCAGAATATATGAGTCAGAGTATGCTGTGTGGGTTCATTCAAGTCAAGCCAGCAGCGTTCCACCTGAGGTCACCTTTAAGTGATGTCATTAATCATGAGTGTCGTCACACTCTGACAGACAGAACACCTCGAAGATTGATAGAAAAGAGCTTGTACACAAAAACAGTGTCATGTTGGCAGCAGTAGGACTCTGAGGGTCAGTGTGATCTGGCAGAGCTCATCTCTGATGTGGGACGTGGTCACACATGCCCACACACATACGAATCACTCACCCGCTGAGGCAAAAGTCCTATCAAAGTTCACCAAAGTTGAACTCCACGCGAAGTGAAGATGCAAATTTGCTCACCTGCTTCTTCAATTTTACATGGTGTAACCGTACCCTGAGGCTTTGATTCGTGACTGTGATCCTGCTGACGCTGAATTTAGTGACAGAAATGTCAAATTTCTTTCCCCAGGTTGTGGCAAACTCAGGCCGAGTCGAGTCCAGAGTGTCGTCTCCAGCCAGGGCAGCCTGGACTCAGACATGCAGGGTAAGTACAACACACAGTCGAGTGATGGTTGACCAGCATGACCAGTGTTAGAAAGGTCTGAAGAAGGTATAGAGCATATGAAAATATCTCATCTGCTTATTAGTGTTACTCTCTTTGCTTCTGTCACATTTTGTACTCACCGTGGGCTCATTTTCTCTGCACTATGTAAGTCTTGTGCCTCCATGGAGACAGCACAATCATGGTTAGAAAAAGAGACAGCTCAGAGAGGGAGGATGCGAGTGGTATTTCTTTATGTTCCAAAATCAGAAAAAAAAGGAATCTATATGTACAACAGTTTTGAAAGTCTTACCAACATCAGAAAAAGAATTTGGGAGCTCCACATGCTGAACATACTGAAATAATATTTACATTTTTCCAACCTGTCATTTGACTGCAAGTCCCAGCATAGCCATTCAAGGCTTCACAGGAGCGCAGAATGCAATGTTTTTTAGAGGGTCTAGTGAGAGCACACAGTTTGTTGTTGGATACATTTTACATGAGACCTGTGGAATCGAGTGATCTTGATGAAACATCACTATTTCAAGGTTTGGTTCATTTTCCTGACGGAAGCGTTCGTAGCATATGATTTGCACAAGGATTGTTGGAAATCTGAAAATCTGACTTTTAACTGAATCTTTAAGAAAAGTTCCTTTTCAAACCCAACAGCAGACTGTGGGCTTCATTAAACAAATACAGATGTACAGAATGAAAGGTACCTGTTCTGTCCCCACAAAAAGGGGAAGAGCATCTAAGCAGCTGGCTGTCATGTCATCAAGCTTAAAGAGTGTATCAGCTGTTCCTTATAGCTGTGAAGAAACACCTCTCATGATTTCAGTTGGTCCAGCTGTAAATTTAAGTAGTTGGTATAGTTTTACAAAACGTTTTTTGTAATATGATTGACCAGATTGACAGGAACTTGGCATGGTGCAGTTGGTAATTAGTCAGTCTTGCTCTGATAAACACCTCCATCTTGTGGACAGTTGACATCATTACATCGTATGTGAGATGGATTGTTGTGCTTTTTAACATTGACTGACATGATTTTACTTTTCTATGCTCTCTGATTGATCTTTGAGGGGCACTTCCTGTTCCTCACCCTGAGCTCTCCTCTAAAGCACCTCACTTTTCTGATCTCTGCAGTCACACTGAAGTTGGATTTCCTCTGTAATCCTCATGTGAGGATTGTAGTGATTTAGAAAGTGAAAGTGAAACTGAAGCAAAATGAAATAACAGCCAGTGTTTTGTGATTTGAAGCTTGATGATACAGAAATACATGATAATAAAGAGTATAATATAAGAGAGTGATCAAACTGAACTTTCAGATATTCAACAACAGAAAAGCAGACATGGCAGCTGTGAATTCTGATTACATTTCAAGAAAATTCACAGTATTGGAATAAAGTTAAGTGCATGGCAGGTCGAAAAAGCTTGAATAAAGTGCTGACCTTGGCTAAAGGCACCAAATGTTCGTTGAGACTGAGTACCTCTGTGCTAATCTTAGATTTAAGAAGAGGAAACCATGTGAACCAAACCAACCAGAGGAATACAGTAAGCTGCAATCATGCTATGAAACTACTAGATCTGCTCAAGATAAAGCTCAGTGATTCATTTCATCCAGTGATTTTAATAGAGCAGCTGCTTGAAAATGCCATCAACGTAGTCCAAAACTGACTCAGTGTAGATGGAGCGTTTTACAGTTCATTCTATGGTCCACTGTTTACATTTCTGATCAGAGAGAATACGAGCCAGCAGTGGAGCCTGGTAGACTGATAGTAATCTTAAAAGATCCAAAGCTCAGATGGCAGAATACGTGACTGTATCATCTGCCTTAAATGACATTAGGAGTGCTACATAAGCTACTCACCAAATTCCATTTTCAGTACATTACTGTCACATTAATGTGCAGCCCTTGTAGTTGGTTAACCTTGTGGAGCACAACTGACTGTACAAACAATGACACACAGTTTGACTTCACTCACACTGACCCATCAGGCTGCAGAGATGAGGGGCTGTTTCTCTCATGCTGTTAGCATTTCGTGTCTTTTGACGCAAATGTAAATGATGACATCGTAATGTTTTCTTATTTGTGTGTTTGAAGGTTATGATGGCGGTAGCAGTGACTCTGAGTGCGAGAGCCCCACCTTGGATGAACAGGAGTGTCAGTCCCCGCTGATGCCAGACTTCTGGCTGATTGTTAAGATCCACCAGGACCGAGTGAAGGTCTACTCTCATTCCAGGTCAGACTACTGTGATAAACTATGAGACCTCTCACTCATAAACTTTCACTTCCAAGATTTATTTTATTGCATATTGTGATATTATTGCAGGACCTTCACAGAAGGAAAAGAGGTCGGTGCTGAGGAGTTGGAGAAGAAGGAGGATCAGGAGCTGCCTGAATACTTACAGCTGCATCAAATGGTGGTCAGGAAGATTGGAGAAATCTGCAGAATTGTCAATCAGGTAGTGACTGCAGCACTCAACAAACTGCATCACAGACGACTTTTTGTTTTTTCCAAAGCTACAAATATTTTAGAATATTTTAGATTTACATTTGCCAAATAGGAGCGTAAGGATAGACAGAGCATTCAGAGCAATACATATGATAAATTCTAATTTAAAGTAGAAGAGGAATGCTGTACATTAATGAACGTGGTCATCAGTCCGGACTTGTATGCCTTATGGTTCAGGATCTGTGTTCAGTTTATGTCAGATTTCAGCATTTGTCTATTTCCCACACACCTTGTCAAAGTCCTTCTTCAGAAATAGTTTGTATTTTCCTTCCTACCAAACTGTCAAGTCTCACTGTCAGAGGTTTGAAACTTTACCTAAGAGCTTTCACAGAAAGTGCAAGCGTACAGTATTGTGTCAAATATGATTTGGTGTAAATGCAGCTTTATAGCATCTAACACACATACGTCAACACGGTCTTATATACGGTTTGTGAGCTGCTTTTGATGCTCACTGTCTGCTGTGTGTATGTGTGTATGTGTAGCGTATGCTGCTGCAGGACCTGCACGACAGCCATGTGTGTAACTCTCTGCTGGTGGCTGAGAGTGAAGAGGACATCTGGAAGAACGAGTCTCTGTACAGGCAGAGGCTCAACACCTCTGATGGTAAGTCAGAAGAAGAGGCAGAGCGGTTTGGTTTTTATCTCTTCAGGTTTTGACATTTCCATCTTACACATTTTCTGTGTGCCTCCCAATAGAAGGTCATGAAGGTAAATGGACGCTTTCAGTAGTTAGAACTGACTTCTCTGATCTCATGCTTTAATGTCAGCTCTCTGCAGTGCGGCTACATATTTACTTACCCTCACCCTGACACTTTTTGACACTGACCACTCAGATTACAGCACAGAGGAGAGCTACCAGGCCAGAGATTACCTGGCAGCCACCATGCAGTTCATCCCTGGACACTTTGCCTGTGACGTGGTGTGGAACACAATCATCCACATCCACCCACGCCTCAAGATGGGACCCAACATGGGGGTATCCAGGGGTGAGTGCCACATCTTAACACTTAGTTGTATATACAGTAACAGCTGGGTTCCTGATTTGGGTTTACAGCCACAATCAAATCTGTGCACGTTATAGGAATATTGGAGTCATCATTTTTACACACAGTATGTTTATCTAACTCCATTCCGTCTCATTGTTTTAAGACGGCCATCTCTGTCCATCATGACCCAAAGATCTGGGCAAAACTTTTACAGTGGTTCTTTCCAGAAGTTATATCCAGGCACTTTTAGCTACATAGTCCTTATATAGTCCATATTCACATGATGTGACATTGATGTTTTTAATATAGTGATGATCCTCGTCTTCAGATTAATAGATTCATTTTGCAGACATGCTAAACATGTCAGTCTCTTTTTTGTCCCCTTTCTCAGCGATCCAGGCCCTCCGCTCTGTGCTCAACTCTTTCTGTGTGGTCAACAGGAAGAACATGTTTGTCTACCAAGAGCGAACAACTAAATCTGTCTTCTACCTCAGGTTAGACACTTTCTCTCTACTACAGCACATTTTTATTCAAGAAGTTTTTCAGCATTTTCACCCCCCAGTCCAATAAAACACAATATTCTGTAACCCCTCTATTACATGCAGGGCTGTGGGAGGACTGTAAACTATATCCTCAAAGGGCAACTCTGAGTTTAGGGGGGAGATTTTTCCATCAGTCTGCTAGAAGGAAAATCCACCCACACATTCTTAAGGCAGCATTACAGTAGAAAGGAAGTCAAACTTGCTGGAAATTGAACTGCTGTCAAACACGGTTTTGTGAGTAAACAACAGTTTGTCATGCCCTGAGCCAAATAGTAGAACCTCCATATCACATTTTGAACTGTGAGATTGGAGGGAGCTCTTCTTCACGTATGGTTTCACAACTTCAGCAAGACGGGGCTCAAGAGAAAAGATAAGAAGTTATCCATGGTCACTCTCTCAGTACTGATGTGCTGAGGACAGAAGTCGACTTGCAGCACACATCACATTTATCACAGTTTGACATGGGCTGTAATTATTGCCAACTTGACCCCTTAACATGGACCGTAGACCAGTGTTAAATGGTCCGCCTGTCTATTAGCGCTAGCACTGTGTTTAAGTTTATGCTCATGGTGAAGATCATTGGACAGCCAAGATTCTTGTGAATCAATGACGCAAAGCATTTCAAGGGTTAGGGTTAGGGTTAGGGTTAACCCTAACCCTTTGAACAAAGCGTCTGAATACCTGAGCTAACAGGTATTTGTGCTGAGTTCAGCACTCACTGCTGGTCCACACCATCCTGCTAAAAGTTCTCTTTAGCTTTGTTTATGGAAGTGGTTCTGTTAGGTTTTGCTGTAATATTGTTTTACTGTAGTATGTTTAATACGTGTGGCTTTGTGCCTGTGAACATTGCAGCTTTGTCTTTTAATGTCACTTTAGTTTGCTCAGTGTAAAGCTGTCGTTATGAAGCAGCTTAATACTGCTTTGTTCGCCCATTCAAGCCAGGCTTTTCACAGTGAGCCCTGCTTCTTTATGAAACACTCCTCTGGTAAATCACAGGGGCAGTTATCTAGCCAAGCTTGTACACAGCAGCAATGGAAGCCCAAATGAAACTATTTTTGTCCTATTTTCCTCAAGCAAACATGGCACAATGCATTTAGTAGTGTCAGTGTCATATGAGATATCATCAGTCTTTGGTGTTCTGTGTCTAAGAGGTATTTACTGACTAAGTGTTGGAATTGGCTTCCCTTGGCACACCTTGGCATACTTTCCAACACTTTCTTGGAAACATTAGCACATTAGTGAGAGTGCTTTCAGATAGAATAGATAGAAATCACTGGGAAGAGATAAGAAAGGCAAGAGAAGAAAGGATATGATAGTCAGTGGATGATACGAAAGTTGGAATTGTTCCCAAAGTACATGATTATTCCCAGCTCAGTCACAGAGGCATCAGCTTCCACCTGTTCCTTGTGTTCATCTTTCCAGACTTTGCGAAACGTCACTAACAGGGAAATACTCAGACGTGGATGGAAATCTCCACATGACTCGCTCCATTGGCCTCGCCAGGAGTCAGGAGCCCTTGTTCTCCGATGACCTTATGGTAAGTGAGCAGACGGGTTGCCATGGCAACACACAAACATGGGACACACAGTGTAAAGGTAAAAGAGGAATCTGACAACCATAAACTGGTTTGTGGTGGAGTTTGTGGTGCTCACTGACAGAGTATCAACAACCCGGGTATCAGTACTCTGATCCACTCCGCCCGAACAGCAGCCACACAAATGACATAACAAGCTGTGCATTGCACTGTGTATGTGCTGCTGCATCACATAGACAGAGAGAGAGAGAGGGACCAGTTAATGATGCATCAAGCTGTTAAGGGCTCCAACGTCTCCAACAGTAAACCATGTGTAACAAGTACCTCTCACTGCCACTCACCCATTGCCAGACTCCACAGACCTTCACCAAGGGCTGCAGAAACACCTCCTGCACTAAACTCTGCATGCCTCCGTTGGCTTTGTAACAACTTCCAGCTGAAATTGGCGCTGCACACAAATATCATTTTTTTTGTCAGCCAGAAGAAGCTCGGTGGAAGATTCATGGTGAAACTTACACAGAATGTTTTCAGCTGTAACAGTTCTGCATCGTCCAGCACTTCACAGGAAAGTCGAGAGGTCTTCTTATGTCAGCTCTAATCGGACTAATGTCTGTCAATCACACAACAGAGGAGCCGCCCAGGTGGATCAGTGTTCTCTGTTTGGACCGGTTTGTCTCCAAATGGAGCCAAACATGCTTTAAACTCTGCATGTGAATTAGGAAATGAAGATAATGTAAAGAAAAAACATAGAAGCAATTGACAACAATTGATACCATTTCAAGATTTGATGGCAAGGCAACAGACATAATGAAAACATGTTAAGCTAAAAATTCACCATTGAGTTTCCAGTACCCAGAAGATGTACTGTATCATAGCATGTTTGTAAGGATCTTACTGCTTAAACTTATGAAGATAATGGATAATGGCCTTTTAATGCATTTTTTTTAAATAAAGTTGTAGTTAGTAGTAGTTGTCTGTAAGCCAGGTACAGAAGATCACAAAAAAGTTTTAGTTTGATGACTTTAATTCTAATCCATGGGCTTCTCTGTAGCTTATCTGATGCACTGAAGTGGAAATGAAATTGTGACCTGCCAGGTAGAGTTTGTAGGCGATAAGGCAGGAAACCATGACATTTTCCCCTGAATCCCACTCAGATCGTCTCTATCAGGGGGATGATGGACAGTTTTGAAAGCACTTACATAAAGCAGCAGAAGAAGTTCTCACATACTCCCACCATGTTTCCAGACTGTCCTGTGCCTTTGGAGCAGGCAGGAAGTGGGTTACTGTATAACAACAAACATGAAGTGCAGTCAGTGGAATTGAATTTTCCTGCCTTGTTGTCTGCAGAGGCAGAGAGGAAAGCAGATGTTGATAAGTTTATTAAAACAGATACAGACACTTGCAATGTTTGCTCCTCTTAACTCCAACGTAAGAACGGTTCTTTGGAGAATAAGCAAGAGTAGGGCAGAGGAAGGATTTTGTTTTGTATTGGCTAGAATGTATGATTGCATTTGTGGATTACATGAGGATGTCAGGTCCCTGCAGAGACCCTTCACACATAAAAGCTGTGTGTCAGGTCAGTCCGTGTAATCATTTTCAATTTGGATCATTGTTTGTTTGGCAGTTCATTTTTAAAGGTGTCAGTTGTTTTGCATGGCAGTGACAGATTTGCTGCACTGGACCTGCTGTTGTGTCTGTGAGTCTCTTTGACCTGTGGGAAGTTTAGTAACTCATTTGAGACGATACCATTGACAAGTTTAAACTGTGTCACTCTGGACTCCACAGGGAGCCAGTTTGATTCACACACTCACACGATGGCACAGCATCAGGGGCAATTTGGAGTTCAGTATCTCACCAAAGAATACTTCAGCATGTAGACCAGGAATCAAACCGCCGACCCTCTGATAGGTGGACAACAGCTCTACCTCTTGAGCGACTACTAGTTTTGTCTTCCATGGCTTCACAAGACCTTCTGACTTTCCCTGTCCAGGAACACCAACCTTCTGGCCAAGATCAAGTTCTGGTGCTCACTTTCCTACTTTCAGGGCATACCAGCACCTGCATTGCTTTCAAGTGTACAGCCCAAGCTATTGACAGATGTTTGAACAGAGATGACATTCTCCTTAAAATGTGTTTTGCAATCGTTACCTTTATTTAATCTGGATTTGGAGCCGGACAGAATCTATTCTTTTTTCCCAAGGTATGAGGAGAGTTTATTTTCAGAGAGTCTTGCACTGATGTTAGTCAGCTGTTCGTTAAGCTGTTCCCGGAGCAGAGCCAGGATTTTGATAGTAACCACCATTATTGGTGTAGTCAGAGTGCCGGTGCCAAGTTGTTGACGCCTTTGTTGTCTCTTTCCTCAGGGCTCCAGGTCTTCTCTGGATGGCTCTCGGCCAGTTGGACAAGTAGACAAGCACATCTTGCTGCTGGTGCATGGAGTGGGAAATGCAGGTAAGAGCTGGGCTGATAAGGCCTGATAATAATTCAACAATTTTTAAATTAGCAAAAGTTGGAGATGGAGGAGTAGTCATAACAATTCCAGGGTAAAACCAAGACTTTTACAGACATCCAGTTTGTGTCAAGACAGATTCATCTGCTCTTTGTGTGAGTAGTAGAGACTTAACGGATCAGAGGGGAAAGCCATTAATTGATTTATAGACAAGTACCAGGCTCTTAAAATCTATTCCAAGACTAACTGGAAGTGAAGGTGCTTTAGAACGGCAGTAATATGAGCTATTTTCTTCGTTCCACTCAAAACTCTGGCAGCAGCATTCTGCACAAACATCTATCTACAGACTTTTGGGGAGACCTGACAGCAGTACATTTTAGGTGTTAGAGCTAAGTGATATTTCAAGGACAAAGAAAATACTGTTGTAGTTCTTAGACCAGACTGTTAGAGCAGATAACGCCTGTATTAAAGTGTCGGTAATGACCAGTAACAAGAGCCTCAGTTTGTTTCTGATTCAACTTGAGGATTCATACGTTGGATGATCACAATCATCAGCTATTCAGAGCAGTCATCAGCATAACAACAAAACCTACCATTGTTTTTGGTGATGATGACCTTTAGGGACGACACACGTACGAAAAGTAGACACACACAGTGCACACCCACAGGTGAGCAAACAGGCGGCAAGGGGGTTTCTACAGTAATAACATCATGCACAAGCCTCCGTCACATCATGTGGGAAAACGTTTTTAGCTGGGCTTGGGAAAATAGCGTTTTCACACTAAAACACACACATAGTACTTCAACCAAAATTGAATGTTCAGATTTGAATACATAACACTTCTGGAAAGCTACATAAACCTAAAAACATCTATGAAATGTCACACCTGCCCTTTAAAAGCACAGAGCTCATCATCAAACAGGCACGCCAAAACCTCTGAATGATGTTGAGAAATGGTTGCAACAGAATCCAAATAACATGTAGACAAGTTGTCAGTAGTACTGAGGAGTTGCATGAATATGTGGATATTGGAGGATATTGTACTTTTATCTGAAAAAATATTCATTGCATGCTTTTTATCAGCAAGTTATCATGTTTTCATTGGTCCACTGGTTTATTCAACTCCCTGATTCATTCCTTGAATTGTCAATTGTCATTTTTCCCAACTGCATCATTGTACCTCTCATTAAACGTGCAAGGAGGACCACGATGATCCATGTGATCCTTCAAACCATTTGTTTTTCTTTACAACCAGCATTATAGTCCCTCAGAGCCGCTTGCATGGCAATCATAGTTTATTTAGTAATCACTGAGGGGGAGGTTGGGGTGTTGGCAGTAATTTAAATATGATACAGCATTATGAAGATGAAATACATGTATATTTACCATAGTTATGCATGTGATTAAATTAAAAATGGACATTTCACTGTGGTATTTCCATGGTTACCTTCCATCTGTGGATAGTTTGTAAACAAACATTGCTGGGTCTCATCTCTGTGCTATAGAAAATGGAGAAAGAAGAGTGAGGCGGATCATACATACATGACAGAGCAGATCTCAGTAACTCCCTAACTGCCTTCAGCTAATCGTGTTGCTTGTGGTATTATGGGATGAGGCATTTGGAGCTGGATGTCAGCCTAAATGAAGGCTTGAAGCAGCGCTCAGCACTCCTCAGTGGAACGAGCTGGTGACTGATGCTGCTCCACTGCACTGACAGCTTGGTGATGAGGGGGTGGAAAACAGCCACAGTTGGAGACAGTTTTGCTAACATCCTCCGCTGCACTTCTGTGTGGCTCGCTCCGCTGACAGAGCAGGCATCTGTCACCTACTTCTCCAGACATCCTTTGTGGAAAAAAAGGGTCCTGCAAAGTAGGCGAGTGAGTGCCAGATTAGAGGAAAATAGTACAAGGTTTGTCATCTGTAAATCATTTCAGTTGTGTGCTCGTGTTTTGGCTCATAAAATGATAGATGGGAAATAATACTGCCCACACGGTCTTCCTCATCTGTTGGGGGCAAGAAAACCATACAAAGGTGTGTGCACTGTATGGAGTGGACACAACTTTTTGTCTGTATTTCTGCTGAGTGCTCGAATTAATCTCACTGTCTGCCACACGGGTCCCTCTCGACTGAGCTGAAACTGTTGAAATTTGCTTAATTTATTAATGCCTATAACAATTAGATTAAAGCTGGGCATCTGAAAGTTTGGGCATAGGCTTGGATCTGATCCAGTCTGCGCATCAATCTGGATTTGTTACTATAGCTGTGTAACATCGCCCAACCAATACTGGATTTTTGACACCAAGGTCAATATCAGTGTTTGAGAGTTGGATGAGGCTGACAAAGACCGGCAGTGTTAGTCTTAGTAAATCTTAAAACAGCTCACAGTTTGCTCATGAAACAGCTGAACTATAAACAACAGTGGAGACTGTAGTTTTTCACGTGCATTCCTCAGCATGAGACAAAGTGTTTTCAGCAGTGGATTAATCCACATGTAGTGCACTAAGGAGTATTTTGGGCAGCAGGACAGTGCATGTGGGATTGAGTGAAAATACTTTACAGTTTGTGTGTAATGAGTAATGAAGGAACATGTGACTTGGTGGCAGCAGTGTGGCTCAATGATGTGTTTCAAACAGTTTTTGGACAACAGTGGAACTCACAGAGGAATAAGATACATCAGGCCTCAGTATACACACACAATACTGAGATCTATTCATGGTTTGCTTGTGTCTGGACGTGGGATTTGATGCCATTAAGAAAATGTGGAATAACTAAAATTATTTAAAAATAAATTCAGCAACAGTACATTGGAAATTTTTGTTTTTTCACATAAACATTTTTGCTCAAGATCACTAAATTAGTTATTAAAAGAATTATGGTACATACATTTTACAGTTGAAAAATCCACTTTTCAGTGCTCTGGACCAACTATGCAATGGAGACAAACATATCTTTGTTACTTTTTGACAGTATTTTCATGTTAGTTTCCTGCTAAAATTCATGCTGATACTGATATATCTGCAACAAGCTATAATTGACTGATATATTGCCTCTAGTTATTTTCTTGTGTTATCACTCAGCGTGAATACATATGCTCATATATTTATTAGATACATTTAATTTACAACATGCATTACATTATAAACATTTAGTTTACAATTTAGTTTAGTACAAATAGACACACCATAGACAAATACATACATAAGACGGGAGTAGTTAAAGTTGTCATCATGCGGATTACTACTATGATTATTATAGAAATTATAACACCAATAGGAATCATTTACCATGGATGTAGTTGTTTTGTGAAATAAGACTGGGTGTTAGCAAGTTGCCTGGACCATTAAGCCAACAACACAATTACAGCAACAGCACAAAAAAGGGTTCAAATTAAAATGCATGAGACAAGCTAATGATTAAAAAATACAGTTTCAAAGTGTCTGGTACTTCCAGTCCTTCATCATAGCCTTGCAGAACTGAGGCTGCTCTCTGCATAGATGATAAGTCTGAAGCCATCTTCAAGCCATTGTCTGTTCCTATCTCTGTGTTCAGTCTATTCCAGTTACAAGAAGCGTCATGTCATTACCATGATAGCAAGTTGTCACATTCAGTCACTGACATGCTAACTATTGCAAGTCATAGTTGCAGTATGTCAAACTCAAGGTGTAGAAAGCGAGGTGAAGAGAAAAGAGAAATCTGAGAGGAATGGACCAAAATCTTTTATGTCCCTGCTATCCAGTATTGCATCAATGTTAACCTCACACAGCAGCTGCAAAACCAATGAACAACTGGGTCATTTACTCCGTGTGGCAGCCACTCCTTTTGTGCCCAAGTTTAAGGCACCGGTTACAAGCAAACAGTGCCATCTATCCCACTAAGTCAAGCCCTTATCTTAATAAATGGTGTAGTTTTAGTTAAGTTTCTTGATGAGCTGTTGAACCTGTTAAGTTTTGTTAAACTATGGATAATTTATTTGCTTCATCCATGTTGCTGTACTTTGTTGCCATTGGTCCTCAACCTAATACTGTTCACATGTGGGCCTGAGTATCCCTGGTTTACAAACTTGCTGGAGCAGGCTGCTGTTCCTCCTGTGGATGTCTTGATGGCACTGTTGTATTGGGAATATTTCCCTGACAGGCTGGGATGACATCAGCAGTTTCTCATGAGCACTGTTTATTTAATCCTCGTCTATTCCCTCTACTCACTGTTCTTTGAACTCACTGTCTTTGCAACATTACTGGATGCCTTTATTGAAACCCTCCTTGAAGTGTTTTTGTAGAATATCGTATTGTAGATATTAATTTAAAAGAATGTTTTAGCCCTCTGAAGCATTAATAAATCCTATATGCAAACAATGATCAAATATTTCCAAACATTGTACAACATGGTTGTAAGCATGTATACAGTTATTCATAATTGAGCATGATAGTTCACTCCTAACCTGTAAAAATATATACTTAATTCCCAATTACAGTATTCAAGTTGGTGAAGGCGAATGTTATTGCCTTAAATTGACCAGACAATGTGTATGGACTCATCTTGACCTACAGAAAAGGCCAAAAAGTGACTCATTTTTGGTTTAATGGTTGCACAAGAATAACAACTTTGCCATCCGCTTCATTTTTCTGCTTCTGTCATCCAAAATGTATTTTAATGCAATGTCAGGGAATGTCTAAATCCTGATGATGCACCATAATAAGATAACGGAAAATAAGGTAATCCTTTATTAATACCACAGTGGGGAAATTTGCAGTGTTACAGCAGAAAAGGGGATAGTATAATAGCAAGAAGCATCAGAAAGAAAAACAGCAAAATATGGTACATAAGTAGAGAATATAATAAGTAAATAAGTAAAACATAAGTATCATTAACAGGTAATGGTTGTGACACATTGTTATTACATAGGGGATATTGATATTGCACAGTTTAGTATACACTGATATTGCACATGAGAGAATTTGTCACTGGATGTGTGGGGTCTACTGGGAGAAGTGTTGATTGCAAAGTCTGACAGCAGCAGGAAAGAAAGACCTGCAGTATCTCTCCTTCACACACCACGGGTGAAGCAGCAGTCACTGAAGGAGCTGCCCAGAGTGCCCTGCATGGGTGGAACATGTTCTCCATCAGGGATGATAGCTTAGCCATCATCCTTCGCTCTCTCACCACCTTCACCGGGTCGAGGGGGCATTCCAGGGCAGTGCTGGCCTTCCTAACCTGTTTTCCCAGAATTGATCTGGAGGCAGTTCTGCCAGCACCTCTCCACAAATGCCTGGGTCAGTTCTCTGTACTTCCTGTTATCCCCCCTGTGATGAGGGCGACTATTATAGCCTTCAGAACTTTTGTGGGTGGCCTTTAGTTGAATTGTGTGTGAAGTCTACAGTGTAGAGGATGAAGAGGAAGGGAGCCAGGACTGACCCCTGTGCTGCAGACAAACATGTCGAAGTCTTGTATCATCACGTAATGTGTCTGTTTGGTGAGGTAGTGGTACTCCCCTGTACACTCAATCTTGTCCCTCAGAATGGTATAGAAGGCACTGGAGTAATAAAAAAAACATGATTCTCACAGTGGTCCCAGCCTTTTCCTGGGGAGAGGGGATCTATGTAGGGGGTAGATGACACCATCTTCCGCCCCAATGCCATGTTGATAGGTGAACTGTAGCGGGGCCATTGATGTGCTCACCAGGGGGTGGATGTAGACTAGGACAAGCCTGTTCAGGGTCCTCATCAAGTGTGATGTCAGTACCAATGGCCTGAAGCTGTTGAGGTACTTGGGGTGCTGTGTCACTTTCCTCAGCTCAACTACCCTGCTCAACAGGTCTGCACAGGATTTGAAAAGGTTTGAGCTGAATCTTGTGAGAAAGGGGTGTAAGTTGAGATAGGGCAGTACACAGTGGCTACTGACGATGGTGGTTGCAGCAGGCAGGACTGGACAGGGGGAGGGGCAGATGATTGATCAAATCTATTAAGGAAAAGAAAAGGCTTTGGTCCCCACAGGCTGGGGTCAATATACAAAAAAAACATCACAAAGATGAGCTTGAAAACTAATTTTTTGACCTGTGAAGAAAAGATCTTAACTCAAGATCTACTGTTGTCTTTTTCCAGAGCTTTTCAATTGTACAATCCTTGATTCACCACTTCTTATTATATGTGCAGATTCCTGGCCAGTGGTTTGATAAAGTCAGCATGACTGAGCTTGAGTGTAGCTGTTGGATTGTCTGATTTGTATTTTGCCACTTGGGAAGGTTGTTTCAGTTAGAAGATGTCACCCTGATGAACAGTGTCACTAACCCTCTGACATCAAAACATCACTGTCTGGCCGTTATAATCCAATAATGCAGAGTTTTTAACATGTACATTTATCACTCACTGTCACTGTCAACATAGATACCTGCACATAGTAAATGTCATTGTATATATTGCTTACTGCTGTTTATGTTATGTTTTTGCACTACTTAACTTATTATTCAGTCTTTTCTATGTCTTTTTTCCTATAAAAGCAACATTAAACTGAAGTCAAATTCTTTCTATGTGCACACATACTTGGCCAATAAAGCCAATTCTGGTTCTGATTCTGATCTTAAATACCATACATAGCTTTAATTTTATTCATTTTTTGTTCAGGTCCAGAGATCACAGATGAGCTGGTCAAGGTGCTGCGTAAACGCCTGGATGAGACCACCTTGGACATCATCACTGTCATGCTTGTCAGGAACTGCAAGCTGACACCAGCTGATGTGGAGGTAAATTGCCCTTTTGTTGCCTGACTTTTTTTTTTTTCTTTTTTTCTTTTTTATAAAAGAAGTTGGAGGAAAAAGGCTTTTTCTTTGTATTTATTTGTGGCTGGTCTGTGTACTGTACATGGGCATGTGTAATTTAGTGAGAAAATCGCTTACACTTAAAGAATTATGGGTTTTATTCTCACAGAGACAGAAAACATTTGTATCCTCTCACACTACTGCATATTGCTTTAGATAAAAGCCTTCACCAAATGTTGTCTGGTCAGTTCATCCAGCCATCAGGATCTCCAGCCTCCGAGGTGATGACCTTCAGCCTCCCCCAGTACTGTCTTCCCTGGCTGCCCGCTGTGGCTCACTACCTCAGGCAAAACCTCCTCATCTTCCTGCATGTACCTAAGTACACTGACAGCAACACAGCACATCACTTCAAGGTAAAATCCAGACTGACTTTTGTCAGAACATGTCACATAATGTGCATCTGAGATGTTAATGTTCTTAACTGTTTTCATAAATTCCTGGAAAAGAAAAGAACTATAACTCTGGATATCAAACCTTTCTTTGAGATACAGACAATGGCCAGAATGAGTTGGTTGACCTTAGAGTTAAATTCAGTTTTATTACCACTTGGGTCTTATTTTGCACTTTGTAATGAAATAGGTGGTGCCAGGAGACCACTGGCAGGGCTAGTTTATAGTGTAACACAATAACCAGCCCACTCAGTCACAGAATTTCTCTAAGCAAGCTGGCTTGTAGAGAGTGAGTGATCTAGCTGACTTGCTCACTTGCAAACAATATTTCAGAGACATACTTATACTGTTGAATGCTGTCTCCTAACTGTTTGCAAACCACCTGTCTTGCAGTGTTAACTTCAGCAGACCAGGTTTATATAAATGTAGGTGGTGCAACACAGCTGATAGCTTCCATGATTGTGGTTTCTGCAGCACTCAAAGGAAAGCTCTGTCATGATGTTTTGTTTTTGGTGAATAATGCAGATTTACATGCCAAACACCAAAAATGAGCTCAGTGTTGTTATTAGAAGAAGTAGTTTGACATTTCGGGAAACTCGCTATTCACTTTCCCACCAAGAGTTAGAAGATTGATACTACTCTAATGTCTATGTGTTAACTATGCCAGGAGTGAAAGGAAAAAATTACAGACATTGAAAAAAACATTGAAAAAATAAAATAAAATAAATAAAATAATTCTAATAATACTAATAAGTAAATAAATNNNCACTAATAATGCCATGCATAAATGTCTCTGCACACTCACACACTTCACAAACTTTGTCATTGACCTGAAATGCAGGCATTACACTGAATCATCATTTCCTGCTCAGACTCACACTTTACTCTTTTATTGCGGGCTCTCTCTCTTCATGCTTTGCGGAACTAATTTTCAGCTGAGTCAGTAAAGTGACTCGTCATTTTTGTGACTAAGTCAGGTAAGTGAGAGTTTAATGCCCAAGAATGGACAGAAGACGTCCATCAGTCACTAAAATGGTGTGATGTTTACATGTTTGCAATCAGCCACATTTTTTTATTTTTTTTTAACAATATATTTATTGTTTTTGGCATAAAAAATGTACATTGACGAGTACAACAACATTTACGAACACCCCCTTCCCCCACCCTCAACAACATATACATTCCGGGAAAAGGAAAAAATTACAGACATTGAAAAAGACATTGAAAATAAATAAATAAAAAAAAAATAATAATAATAACAAGTAAATAAATTAAAATAAGTAAATAAATAGAAATAAAATGAAACCTACATGAAATCAAATCAAATCATTATTGGTCATATATATTGATAAGAGGCATGTTAGTTTCCATAGATGTTGTCAATCACATTTCATTCATATAGTTTATAATAATTATTATTCATCAATTCCTGTCTGATCACTTTCTAGGAATTGCATAAAGGTGTCCCACATTTCCCTGAACTTATTACGTTTCATTCTGGCCACATAGGTTAATTTTTCCATAGCCATAGCATGACGCCATTTCCCGTGACCACATTGCAGGTGTAGGGCCGTCCATACTTTACCACTTCAGCGCAATCACTCTCCTGGCCTGAAGCAGGGACAAATCAATCCTGGGTGCTGTCTTGCGGTTTGGTACAAAGTGATCAGGATAGATACCTAGTAAGCAAAGCTTTGCCTCAAGAGGGACCTCCATATTAGTCATCCCTGAAATCATATTGATTACATCTTTCCAAAATGACTGTATTAGTTGACTTTCCCACGTGCAGTGTAGTAGAGTACCAACATTATGACTGCATTTAGTGCAGTTATCAGGAATGTTAGGATTGTACTGGAGTTTTACAGGTCTCACATAGGTTCTAAATAGCCACTTGTATCAGTTTTAGTGCTGTGCTGATAGCCTGGTTTTGTGTTTTTAAGCAAGCATTTTTCCACTCATTCTCAGTAATATCTACTTTTACATCATCCCTCGAAGCATAAAGACTTGAGTGGGAATTGCCCTTTGATTTGGACCGTGACTTTGAATGATTTGATGACTTGAAATAAGTCATTGCTGCCTGCAAATTAAAAGTGCCTCCCTGCACTCATAGATCTCACTTTGACATATGCAGGTGAACTACAAACAGCTCAATTTAAAGTGATTTGGATTAAAAATGAATAAATCCTATATATGGGAGGCTCCCAGCTCTGCAAAACTGGCAGAGACTAAAATCATTTTGACAAGTCTTATTGTGATGTTTGAAATAAACACTGACTGTGTGGTTTGAGCATCTAGGGGCTGAATTGCTCTCCTGTTCTGTCTACAGCACTACTTTCATTTGAGCAGTGACTTGGCCGACGGTGATATCTACCTCTACAATAAACCTGGAGGCCAGGGGACAGGAGGCAAAGGTAATCTCATTCTCCTATACCAGCATGCGCTCAACGGCACCAGGCCTCCTGCTTGTTTGTGTGGATGTATGTGAGAGTGGGTGTCAATCAGTGAATTAATCAGTGTTGAAAATCTAACATTCTCACTTTGTATTTGCTGCTTTTTATGTTTTATATCATTGTAATGCGACCATTGCAGAGATGTTCTTTCACATTTATGTGGACAAAAGAATAAAGTTCTCACAACAGCGGAGAATCCAGGACACTGCAACCTTTGTTGTGTCAAATTCTGCTTCCTCGTCAATTTGTTTTTTCCCTCACCTTGACATGAACCCAACCTTAACCTCAAAGGGCAACCAGAGGGCAACTGTCAAGATACGCCACAATCCTATTGTCCAGAGTCCATGCGTGTCCAGAACAACTGCAGTTTCACCACATTCACTTGCTGCATCAGCACATTGCAGCTTCCGTACCTGGACTAATTCTTTGTGTTTGCTGCGTCCCGTCCTGTGGGTGTCATTTCATGTGTGTCAAATGAGGTGACAATGTGGGTGACTTTGACACAAGCTGTTGAGAGCCCACAAGCATGTTGGACCACTTGATTTGCTGCACTGGTTGCAATGCAAACATTAATGTTTCTTTTTTCTTTCTTCATCCGTTTCATTTTTTTCCTGTGCTGCACTGTTTGGCTGCCTGCTGTCTCAACATGTCTGCCAGACACACAGTTATTCTTGTCCACCTTTTGCTTCAAAATCCTGACTCCAGCTTCTTCTGAATGGTCCCCTCTGCCCAAATTCTAATAAGGACCTGGTTTTGAAACAAAAACTGTTGTTGTTTTTGTTGTAATCATCTTTGTTGCGTTGTAACACATCTGACCAATCATGACTGGCAACACTGCTGACAACCCCTGAAAGTATCTGCAGCTTCAGTCAGTATCACCTCCTGAACAGTGGCCAGGTTTAGTTCTAGAAACTGAAAAACAGAATCAGTGACAATGGTGTTACATTTTGTGAAGTGTCTGCAGTCACAAAAGCCCAAAAGTATCCATGTCTGAAACTGTTAGAAAAACAGATTAAGGTGTAATCAGGACAGGAAATGGAACTCACCAGATCACAAGAGACAGGCGTTTGAAAACACTTTAATATTCAAAGCATGCTCTTCTCTAACCTGGATACATCCTCTTTCTTTTCTCTGCTCCTTATTTTCATCCCTAAACCTTTTGTAGATTAATGTATTTTCTTCTTCTGTGTCATAGAATCTGTGTGAGGTAATTTCTTCTTGTTTACTACAAGCAAATAATTGATTGGAAACTTTGCTGTAACCTCAGGCTCCAGCTTAGTTGTAGAGTTTTTCATTTCTCCTCGCTGATGTTTTTAAGCTGCTGATTTGCTGGCAGTGTGATATCACAGGATATGCTGACAGTTTCTTTTCCTATTTATAATTCCAAACACGTTTTCCTCAGCTTGTCTGGCATAACAGAAACTACTACAGTCCTCTTCTCTTCACTATGCTCACAGTGCTAATTTCCTTGATGAGCATCAGCACAGTTTTTTTTTTCTGAGGTGGCCGTCTCTTCCTCCTCCTTCTCGCTATACACCAAACCTCACTGGACCCTTCAGTGACTACACACATTTCTCGATCAGTTGATATTGGAGGAAAGCATCTTAGCTGTTCATTATGTGTGCTTTGTTGACAGCTGCTCAAAACAACACACAAGTGCTGTTTACCTCAGCAGAGAGATTTTATGTGACGAGCAGGAGCACTGCCGGCTGCTGTTTTGGGTTAGTGATGGTCCAACTTGGTCGTTCACTCATGAATGTGAGCTGGAAAATCTGTGTAATTTCTGTCGTGTGACATTTCCTCTCCATATATTTCCCTTACTTTCTCATTTGTCAATATGTTCATGTCATCTGCTGAGATTTGAGGTCAGTTAAAGGGGAATGCTGCTGCTGGAGTCGGCTCTGTGACTGAAAGCCTATCATGTTCAATGAAAATGTGGCTGTGGAAAGCTTATAAATAACAATGCCATCCTTCAGCAGCTCCCATCGAAGAGCGGCTAGTATGGATGAATTAACCCCCCATCTATGATTAGTAATAATTTTCATACACACTACCTTGCATTGCCATTTTAACTCAACATTTGGTTCTTCATCACAGTGCTGCTTTTATTAAAGAGCATGTTATCCTGGGTCTAATGTGGGTTTGTTCCATTAATCAAAAGCAAAGAAAACATAAAATCAGGCTGTTGCTTCCTCTGAGAAATAAAAGTGGGCTTGAGGTGTGGACTTGAGTCACATGACTTGGACTTGACTCCGACTCGTCCAGTCATGAATCTGAGTTTGTCCCACCTCTGTTTAAAAGTGCTTAATAGGAATAATGCTTTAGTGGCAAACAGCTATTTACCACGTGATCACTGCTTGAAAGTGCAAGAGCATGGTGCCCAGTGAACCATTCCTTAATTAATGGATTGATTGAAGCAACAACAGCTCCCATAACTATGTTCCACCGAATAATGTTCTCCAAATGAAAAAATAAAGCTGTCATTTCAACATGTTTGTATGTTAGGATTTCAAGCTGAAGTGACAACAAACAGCTCAGCTAGCATCTTATAACTCGCATTGTTGGGACGCTGCATAAAATGTAAATAAAGACAGAATGCAATCATTTACAAATGAACTGTGTTAACCGCCAACAAATTTAAGAAGTGCTCCTGAGTAATCTCCTTTCTACAATCATGTGTTCACAAAGTGGTGAACCTCACTCCATCCTCGCTTGTGAACGACAGAGCCTTTCCAGGATGCCCCTTTGAAACCCAATCATGATAATATCACCTGTTACCAGCTAACC
Organism: Chaetodon trifasciatus; assembly: GCA_037975065.1. NCBI lineage: Eukaryota > Metazoa > Chordata > Actinopteri > Chaetodontiformes > Chaetodontidae > Chaetodon > Chaetodon trifasciatus. The sequence goes on along the minus strand of JBBMOE010000026.1, from coordinate 2,149,546 downwards.
TGTCTACCTGTGGAACGTTCCAAATGTTCCCAGTCTTTAGTTGCTCCAAAAGTCAATGAAGCTGATGAGGACAAACATTAAATATATTGTCTTTGTGCTGTTTTCAATGGAGTATATGTCAAAAAGGATTAGCAAATGAACGCATTCTGTTTTAGTTCTGTTTTACACAGCGTCCTCTCTAAAATACAGAGCTGTTTTTAACTGCAGTGTACCGGGTGGATTCTCATCTTTAGTTTCTCTTTAAAATGACCTCTCTGCGCCTGTCACATAGTAAACATCGACACTGACATGAAGAGCTTGTTCCTTGCTCTTGTACTCATTCCACTTGCTGTCTAACCACTTTTTAATTGCTGTGCAGAGATGCTCTGACTCCATCTCATTAGTTTTAGCAGCTGCGGAACAACGTGCTTCAGTTATATGATGTTACCTGATGCCTGCTCTGTGTGTGAAGTACCTCAGTGTCATGCAGGTCAAACAGTGTTTTGGTACCCAGACTCTCACCTGTGTTTCCTGTCAGCTAATTAATGAGGTGTTTTCTAATGACTCCACTGCACAGTACAGATAAATACTTCTGCTGAAGCCCAGCTGACATAGATTTATAAAGATATTCTATGATATATGATATATTCTTTTCAAGATCAATATAATTACAGACCATGGTGTTTTCTTCTCTGTCCTGTGTATGGATGAACTGCTCCAACAAGATGAAAGCAATGAATGGAGATCTGCTTAGAGAGACACAACAGGATGGCACTTACAGTGTAGTAGTGGTAGGGTTACACTACATATGATTTATAACTCTTTGATTATTGCAGCATAGCTTTAAGTGTGATAAAATCATAGTTCATCATCTCTTCAGTTAAAAATCATGTTAAATTGATTTTTATATTCATGGCAAATATTTTTTTTGTTGTAGGGAAGACAAGAATGTCTTTGGGATCAATCAGAAATGCTCCTTTATTCTCTCAGCCTCTGAATGGGCATGCTGGTGTCCATATTTGATTGACGGCTGAGAGAGACAATGTGAAAACACATTCACTGCTAACTGTAGCTGACGAGCTAAAGACACTCAGCATTTTGTTAGCAGCAGCATTGAAACTAACAACTGCCATTATGCATCTAAGCTTACTGCTGCTGGCATTTGCAGTTAAGTTTTGATGCTGCAGCCAATGAGTTAATGAGCAGTCTAGCCTACAAACTGATATTAGCATGTTTGTTGGGTAGCTCATTCAGCAAGTCAAAGTGTTATACAGCCCGTTGCCCATGCTTGTCACTAATGTTGGTTGTTGCTTCAGTCTGTGGCATTTGTGGTGTTGTATCTCAGGCTGTTAGTCATTGGCTGTCTAGCCAATCACAGAACGGGAATGTTATTGCTTTGTTAAATATAATTTTACAATTTGAAATGGAATGACAGTACTCACATCAGTATATGGTGAACTAGTCCAGGGTTGCTGTATCCATTCCTTTAGCCCATAGTGGCTGTGAAGGGATTGCTCTCTAGCACAGTTGTACTGTGAGAGATTGTCAATGAAATCGCCTATCCTCTTTCCATAAAAAGTACTGTGAGGCTTCAGCAGTCTGAGATAGCCAAATCAAGTCCCTGTGCATTTGGTAGTCTCTAGTAGTCCAGTACGACATGCTCAGGTTATAGTCAGTTTTCAGCCCTGGGTGAAGACTGCTGGAGGGTTTTTTGAGCTATTCCACTATACCAGCTGCACAGACAGTTAGCTTTAAACTAGCTAGTAACGTACACTAGGAATGTGTTTGGATGTGGGGTGTATCTGTATGTCTCATAGCTTCAAACTTGTTTAAAAACTTTCTTGGAACTCCCGTTCTTCCTTCCATTCTCCTTCAGAGCCATCTCATTGTTTGGTTGTATTTGTATGATCATGAATTGAATTGAACTCATAAACACTGATGTTAAGAAGGATTATGCTATCATTGAAAACGCAACACTGGAGCCCCATATTAGCTTTGGTTGACCTTAAGAATGCATTTTTGCATGAAACGTTGACTGTGGATTTTGTCCCTCTGAAATCCAAACTTATCCCTTGACACAGCTACATGTAGAATGACCTTCAGTGGTGCAATCATAAAAGGCACTGTTGCAGACTAAATCTACACTGAGAGGAATGCACTGAATGCAAAGCCATTTTTACCTGGATTGTTGCTTCAAAATTTCTCCATCCACTCTCATTACTTGGCTTTTGCATTCTTTGGTCAAAAAGGAGGGGGTGCTGTAGAAAGGTCATCGGTCTGTCACACCTATGGTGGAAGTGGGACAAAACTGCAGCACATGGAAGAACACTTAGAAAAATCCAAACAGACTCCACACACAGAGGTCCTGTGAAGATTTCAACCTATGACCTCACTCTGAGGCCACAGCGCCTTCCAACTGCCACGCATGCTTGGAGTTTACTGATGTTGAATTGGACTTGATTTAATATTGGTACATCTCTAATGCTGTTCTCTGGGTGTGTCTAATGTTGACCCAGGTACCATGTCGGAGCTGGTTCAGCAACTCTTCCCACCTTCTCAGTTTAAAGGTACCACATGTCTTCTTCTGTGCCCTTCACAGCCTTCCACACCCATCGTGTTGATGAAGCCCATGCTGCTGCTGGCCCCGTGTGCTCTGCTCTTGTCCTTTTTTCTTCATGGCATTTCTTTGCAGTGCTGTACCTTCTTTAGCTAAGGCTTCCCTCAGCTATACATTTTTGTTAAAAACTGTATTTGTCTTTGAGTTGCCTGTAGTTTTGGCATGGACCTCCAAGGTGCATGAAGTGTGGTGTTTCTGGTGTTTGAGCCAGCGTTTCCTTGCTATTACTGTAAATTTGTCCTGGACTGGCTTTTGTCACACTGATTGCTGCTTCAGAGACCCTAACACAACCACAATACATATTTTAAACATGCTGAAAATAGAATTCCCCACTCTAAGTATTTCAATATCAACTAGACAGTCATATTTTGAGCCGACTATGTATTCTCTTTCAGTATTTAGGGCTCTGTTTTCGTGGGGGCATTAATGACTACCTGAATAGCTGAAGCAGGTCTCTAACCATTTGGTATTTTCCTGAAATTGAAACACAACTATCCATGTGTAATTTTGGTGCCCAGTGCAGAGTACTTTTTGTACAGGTTGAGGAGAGGAACAAACAGCTGGGAAGTTCTTCCAATGAGGCAGAGCATTTTTGGTGGACATTGGGTTTTAGACATCGCGCTGACAACAGATGTCTCAAAACCTCGACTGTTCCTGGTGCAGTGTCACTATGCTGCCATACATAGCATACTTAGAGCAAATGCACACCGGTGTGGGAATAATGCTAAAAATGCAAATAAACACCTTCCAGCCAAGAGATGGCAGCTGAAGGCAGCAAGATACATATGTTGATAAATCTGCAGCCTCTCATTAGAGAAGTGCTGTGCCACAGCTCAGTGCCATCACACACGTCTGTCCACTGTTTACCTTCATTAAATCACATGCAAGTGACACCAGGCTGCTACAGAATAATCCCATACAATTCCACACGCATCACACTGGTCTGTTATAACTCAATATTCTGCCTTTTTATGCGGGAGATGTTGGCTTTGTGGAGCTCATAAATACTGCACATCACTGCCTTTTTTATTTGCAGTTTTTCAGCATTTGAAATGCCTAACGGTGCATAAATTGCTGTCACATTTTAAGATATGATGTAACCATTTACAATGTGAAATAGCATCTGATTGATGTGATCATATAAACGGCCTCACCAAACAATTTTTTATTATTTGTTTCTCTCTCTCACTTTGAACTGCTGAATCAAAATAGCAGGTGTGCCTGGAGTCTATGAGCCCATGAACTACTGCTTTACACCTGTTGCACTTAGAAGATTGAAATAGGACCCTAAGGCTGGTTCAATAAACCTAAGATCTAAATATATTACTATTGGATGTGATGTCCTGCAAACCTCTACTTTTACACTCTTTTTGTTTTCAATGCAGCAGTGTATGATTTCTAAAATATAGTTGTTTGAATTATCAACCTGTAATGAAAATGTCACCCTGTGTACATATGTGTATAGGAATGGGCCAGAGTAACCTCAGAGTGACAGAGTAATTGTCCGTGTGCTGGGAGATGTGGCCTTGAGTCACATATTGTGTTCCATGACTTGTAGTCTGCCCATTAAGGTTGTGCTGTAGCAATCATCAGCCTCATTTCCCAGGTTGACACTGTCAGCCATCATGAGCAACCCGTTACTAAGGCAACGTGGGTTGAATGAAGCGTGCTCAGCGGTACTCACTCAAATTGCGAGTTCCCAATGTAAGAAGTCACTGTGATCAGTGGGTTTGCTTGTGGAGCCAAGCTAATTTCTGTAATTCAAATTTAGTCACCTTAAACACATAAATCTGAGGCCTGTGATTGGCCACGCTGCTCTGTACCTCTGACCTAATATACCTTTGAACTGCCCTCAGATCCTGCTCGCACCCAAGCAAAGGGTAGAAATTTGGCAGCCTTAGCCAGCTTCATATCTACATTGTATCCGCTTAGACTAACCTGTGGTGGCCCCATTGGCACATTCATCTGGATTCCATGGTCCACTCAGTACCTCAGCCACTGTCCCTGCTTATCTGACTTCACTAGTTTTACAATAAGCAATTAATCAGGCACCCCTGTGGCATCAGAAGAGGGGATGTAGCATACCTTAAAACAGCCTGACACTGTCCTCTTGATTGACTCGGCTGTATCTCACTCATCTTTGATGTTTTCCCCATCCTTCATTTCAAAATGAGGCTTTACACTTGATGTGCGGTACCACTCTTTCACAGCAAAATACACACATGGCTCAATCACCTCTGCCATGAACCCAAACTCATCCAGCTGGGCTGAAAATGGCTGCTGGATTTGCTGTCCATGTTGTGTGGAGTTTGGTTCGATGTGGTCTCCTCTTTTCCAGGTGGTTACTATTGACAGCACCTGCACTGTTGTACAGCACACAAGGAGCACTCAGCATGAACTGTGGGCTTTTTTGTAGATAGAGATTCGAAATATCATGTCAGCATTATTCATCATGCTTGTTTAGTCTGTTTTATCACTAATTTGATTCAACAACTTGTCATTATGGGACCACAGAACACAAATGAATTATTTAACAGAGCAGTGACATACATCACGTTGTGGTTCAGTATTTGCTTTCTCATGCCACTGAAAATGGCTTTGCATGCCAACACTGGCCATGGGTCATTGTTGCATTTAGTGATCTGAAACTGTATGTACAGCATTTCTTAGAGAATCTTGATTGTACTATGAAAGTCATTTGAAGTGTGTGTGTATTCAGTTCAGTTCCTTTTGATGACCACACTTAAAAGCGATTTGTGTGGCTTTTTGTACCAGTTCAGCTGTGTTATTGGGAGATTTCTAGTTCAAATACATTCACTCAGAAGCTTCCTTTAATGTCAAGTGTAATAGTACAGCTTCCCTCTCTTTGTGAGTGGATAGTGATGTGGTCTTTTTGGTGTTTATAGTAACACACATTTTGGTGAAATGTCTGTGATATGATTAAGCTAGCATCAAACACTGATGTGTTTCCTTTGTGGTCACATGTTTTGCTGAAAACTGATTTGTATTTATGTGTCTGTGTCTCTTGTCTCTACTGCTTGTCAGAGCAGCACCTCGCTCTATGCATAGTATTGCTTACACAATAATAGCCCGTGTCAAAGCTCGATCATCCTCTAATACTGTCTCACACAAGCAGTGTTGTAGAGCCGTGATACTTCACAATGAAGCTTGTGCACAGCTGTAATGTGATGAGGATCTGAAGCATGAAAGAATTACATGGAGATGTTAAAAGTCCCCTTTTGTGTTAGATTTTACTAAGTTAAAATGTGATACTATGACAACAAGTGTATGCCATGCCAACCATGGCAATTAAAGCAAAATATTATATTTCCCAGATATATAAATGAATATCTGCCTAATGAGTCTGAGTCTGTAGAAAAATTGCTTCTTTCTTGATAATGTTGTTATGATTGTGAGGGAAAGGAAAAATAATTTGCCTCTGGAGTCAGTTTTTAAGACTCTGTGCACGTTTGTTGGTGACTTTAATGTATTCCCCTGCTCTTTCAGGTATTGCCTGCATCGCCCTGTCATTTGTGGATACACATGGTTGCCCCCTTCAGGTTCCAGCTCAGGACTGTGCTGGACTGCCGAGATCAGATAACTGTACCATCCCCCTTCATCCAGACAATTTTGATGAGCTGACCACTGTGGGGAAAGTGTACTCCATCAACGTCAGTGCAGGTAAACACAACACTGAGCTGTAGCCAAACTTAATTTGGTCTGCTTTGGGATATGGCTGGTGCTGGTTCTGGGGTTGTGGTTTGGGTTAGATAGAAAGTAAGGTTAAGGGTTTGGGTTAGATGAAGAGTTTGTCACACACAGGAAGTGACAAAACAAAGGTTAGGGATATCAGAGGTGCATGAAGTGCAAAAGAGTTCTGAAAAGCAGGAAGCAAGAGCTCCATCCAGAGAAAAAGTGACTTTCAGAACCAGTCTGTCCTGTGGTATAAAGCTGAATACACTGGCCAAGTTTGGTAAACATGAACTTGCCCAGTTTAACATGAGGGCCATGACTTAATGTGGCCTTGAAGCAGTAATGTCATAAAACACAAGATAAAGCAAAACTGAAGGTCCAAAAATGTTTCCAATAATTCTTCTTTGCTCTGTCTACTGGAATTGGAATCTGGAATGTCCCCTTGCGGGACTAATATAGGAATATTGAATTGAATTGAACACATTTGTTTCCATTGACTTGTCACATGTTCACGCAAGAGAGCAATTACATTTACTAATGTTAAGGTAAGATAAGGCATGGCACTATAAGGGAAAGTACAGAAACAGCTGAATAGTATAGTCTATAAAAATATTCAATACAGTACAAGCATGAAAATGAAAGTACAGCTTTGTATTTAATAAGAAATAAATAAAAGAAATAAATACGGCTGGAACGGGATTATTGCGTACATGAAGTGATGATGTAAAAAATATAAAGAAACACCAATTCACTTGAGATGATCACTTTTAGTCTGTGATCAGAGTTTATCCTTCCACTGTGTTTGGCTGGATTATTTGAGAGCTGACAGTGTAGAGAGGCAGCAAATGTGGAGCGAGAGGGGCATGACATGCAACAAAGATCCACAGCTAGAATCCAATTGTGGATATTGCGGTCACCGTAGCCGTCACGCCATCTGGGCACCACAGAATGTATCTGGTTTTGATCAAAATGTTGCTGCATTTAATCAGAAATCACAGAAATTGCTAACACAAACAGTACAAAACAATGCTGGCTCGGGGGCATAGGGGTAAAAATTGAATGGTTTAGGGGTGAGTATGGAAAATATACATGTGTAGAATGTTTGCTGGTATGCTGCGCAAATGAACTGGATCTAGATACTGACAGATCATCACAGGTCTTTGCAGACATCAGCTTTTAAGAAGGGTCATCATTATCTAAGTTCTGCCCACATTGTAATAAAAACTCAACATGCAAATTAGGGAGGCAGACCTGAAAGACTTGTCAACAAACATGGTGTATCTGAGGTCAAGGAAAGAGATGCAGGATACTACCAAGGGATCATCAGGATACACTGCAGGACAGAGGGAGTAAGCTGGAGGCCTCTGTAATGCTAAGGCTAACGTTACTAATACTGTAAGAGGGTAATCAGATCAAACCCTCATTGGTCATGTGACTCTGCTGCTGAATGGGCTCTACTCATCATCCTTTGGAGAGGAAGAACTTGTCTTTAACTTTTTGATGAGCAGCTTGAGATAGCAGAATTGCTGTAGGAAGAGGCAGAGTTTGGTCTTTTAACAATTTCAGTTTTCAATCAAAAGTGGCCAGACTGTACAAATGTCATTTATACCCACCTGAGATCAGATCACAATGTGAGTCAGACCACTTCCAGATGTGGTCTGGGTGATCTGATTCTGGTTGGGAAGTGTTGCGTGTGCATCTCCACTGCATGAATATGTGTTTTTCCTGATCCACATAAAATATCCAGATACAGATCACATTAGTAGCAGGTGGCAGTGAGGTCTGAAAGGGTTCAAGCCCAGATAGTGCCATCTTCAGTTATTTTCACAAACCTAGACTTTTCATTGACAAAGCTCCCACAAGTGCATAGGTGTTTTTATCGGCTGAGTACCACTAATCAAGACACGTCAGATTGGTTTGTTAAGTCCCTCTTTGGAATTATAAACTCATTTTGTAACAGAATGAGGTCTATTTCATTGGTTTTCACATTGTTCTTTATCATCTTGAGAATCATATCAGTATTGGATTTGATTATGTTACAAGGTTACAGCAAGTGCCAAGTCATTTTATTGTATAGAGTGCACTAATGTGCAAGTGGATTAATTACAGTCATAAGCGGCAAGCTACTTCATGGTAATAGTCCAGCTATTTAATTTAAGGTCTAAATATTAAATGCTTCTAAAGTTGAAAACATAAATCTTGATTAATGAATACAAATGTGTAATGTGAAGAGATTTTTGTTCCTGGAGGCTAAATTTGTCAATGTGACTCTGCATCATAGGGCCATAAATCCAAATTAAATCTTAGTTTGGGGACTTATTAATATGATTGTGTTTATAAAGCGTTATTCATACTCTGTTGGTGTTGCAATAGGAGAAGAAAAGACAAATAAGATGCTGACAGCTGTTGTTGGGCATTAAAGATAGAGCCATTCTCAAATTGTGGGTTTAACTCATTAAAACTTTACAGCACAGTGACATCATATACACACAATTCCCCATCTGTGCACTTGTATACTGTTTGAAAACATGTTAACACAAAGGTTACCCTCACCAGTAACAGTGTGCATGATGTGGAATTTTGATGAAACACTCTGGTTGCTGGTGGGATCGAAGTGAGCAAAGGGCAGAAGGCAGGAAGGCAGAAGTTTGTATTGATGCCAGATCACCGAAACGGCAATCACTCATCACATCCAGTTTCTGAGTTATGCCATTATGTTGTGAACATGAATTTTTTCATCATCCCTCTAAAGATGAACACTGTTATCAGCTTGTATGAGTGAAGTGGAGGAGGTCTGTGTGAGTGGTGAGCTGGTAAGGCAGAGCCTGTCAGAGGGAGCTGTGGATAGTCATTGACTTGTGCTTTGTGAAGTGTTTATTGTCCAGTATATGGACGTGTGCAGTGTTTTTAAGCATCAGTATGTCACAGTTCAGATAATCGTGATCCCTCTGAATCAAGTGACTGTGGAGATGAGTAATGCCTCGATCTCAATTCAGGGCTGTTGTTAGTTCTGCTGACCCAATGTTAAGACCACATTTTGCATAAATCCTGCTATTTCCTTGAGTACATTTAATGTTCTTGTCATGAATTGTAACCCTTAAACCTACTGTATGTACTAACCTGTTGTTATCTATTTTAAAATGACTTATGTGTCAAGTCAAGAGGATTTTCCTCTTTCATGCAGAGGAAAATCCTGTTGCACCTATCCACTTTTTCACTTCCAGTTTTGTTGTTGCTGGTGTTATTATTCGAAGGTCATAATAAGCTGTAGTTCACATACAGACAGGTATAAGAGGGTATGTTTCTATAGCAACTCCTTTAATGTTTCAGTCGAGTGCACGATCTAGTGCACAGCAGTGCATTAACTACTAGTCATTAGATTTCTATGCGAGTTCAGAAGTAGTAAGAGAATTTCAAACAAAATGACAACTCCTTCATAAGGTTTTCAAAGTGCATATTTGAAATAAAAGTGCAAGAACTGTGTAGAGAAATAAATATCTACACTATCAAAAAACCCTATCAAATCATTTAACTACAAGCAGTGTCGGCTCTGCATCAGCATGTTGCTCAGTGTCGTCAGTCCCATATCCAGTAAGTGAATTAGGTCAGTATCAGCACTCAATACCAATGTTGGATCCCAAATCTGTGTTCATATATTGTCTAATGTTCTGTGTCAAAGTTAAAACAGACCAGTCACAGTTGTGTGTGCTTGTCCTCTAACAGAGCCACAGCTGTATGTGCGGTTTGACATCTGGGAGCAAGGCAACGTCAGCCCCTTACAGCTGAGCGATAAGCTGCAGGGGGCGCTGCGCCACGCACTGTGTGATGTTGTCATGGAGCTGAGAATCTTGCCGAATCCTCTTTGTCTGGGAGTGTCCTGCCCAGCAACAAAAGCTCAGAGAGAAGAAGCTAAAGGTGAGCTCATTCCCACAAGGCAGGGGAAGGACAATATATGACATCATGCGATCCAATGAAAGCAACGCCCGACGATGTAATGTCATCCAGTATAGCACCACACACATGAATCAACTTCTATCTGAAGTTGATTCAGGGATTATTTTCCCCTGACAAAAAATCCAGCTGGTGTTCATTTAGTTCAATGTACATATGTCCTTAAATTGATATTTTTAACTATGAGTTTAGATGCGCTGCTGCTGTAAATCCAGCTGAGCATTTTATTTGTTACAGTAGAAAACACAAACTAGCCTTTTGTCCTGTATGTGTTTCTGTGTCAGTAACCGTACATCTAACACATTATCTGACTATTTTTGTTTATACAACTTGTCCATTTATACAAATGTATCAATCCAAACTAGAGTTCTGTACAGGGCTAAAACTAAGACCTTAACCTGCTGTGGACCTGCATTGGTTAAGGACTCGCCTGGACTCATCCTGACCTGAAGCCAGTGCTAGACCCCGAGCAACTGCATATTTTTGCTATATTTCATTGATTACTAAGATCGCTGTTGCTGTTGCTGTTGTCCAATTAAACACATTTGTTACTCTCTGTCTCTCATTGTCTCTCCCCACTGGGCCTTCCATGTCTATATGCAACACATGGACGCAGACGTTTGGCGTAGATAGAAAGACAGAGAGACATGTCTTACATAAATGAAATAATAAATAAAAAACAAAAAAAAAATCCCAAACCCAAAGCTTAACACAACAGAATGACCTGAAACCTGTGAGGACCTGCCAGGTTGAGTAGCAGAACTTTGGTCATACTCAAAATGAGTCACACACATCATTCCACTGGAATGTAAATGCCTGTCACTTGTCTGTGACCATCTCTTTCTAAAACGTGTCTTCAGGACTGTTGATTCCTTTGCCTGAAGTGAAAGAAGTTAAGGACAGTCCCAGGCAGCGCAGCGGCTCACGGGTCTTTAAAACCAGCCCATCTCCCATCACTTTAAACCAAGCTGTTGGAAGCACCCCCATCACAGGGACCAGCACACCTGAGTCCACCACACCCACCAGCAAGAGCACCCGCCGGAGCTTCTGGGACATACTGGTCAGTAACTCCAGAGGTGGAAGGTTTTCATCACAGAGCTCTGTGGGGCCTGATCTGTGGATACATTAGCATTACATGGATTGTAGATCTGGGTTAAATTAAAACAATAGCTACTCTGTGATTACGTGCAATGAAATAGTCACTCAAATGAAACCACCTACTTACTGATACACTGCCTGGCCCAAAAAAAAGTCGCCACCTGGATTTTTTAACAGATGAAGTGAAGCACCCATCATGCCTAGTGCCTACTGTACAAGCCTGTGGGGGCAGTGCTGTGATCTAGGGTTGCTGCAGTTTGTCAGGTCTAGGTTCAGCTACATTATGTGTCCAAAGAATGAGGCCAGCTGACTACCTGAATATACTGAATGACCAGGTTATTCCATCAATGCATTTTTTCTTCCCTGATGGCACGGGCATATTCCAAGATGACTGCCAGGATTCATCGGGCTCACACTGTGAAATAGTGGTTCAGATAGCATGAGACATCATTTTCACACATGGATTGGCCACCACAGAGTGCAGACCTTCACCCCAATGAGAATCTTTGGGATGTGCTGGAGAAGGCTTTGCGCAGTGGTCTGACTCTCCCATCATCAATACAAGATCTTGTTAAAAAACTAATGCAACACTGGACGGATATAAATCTTGTGACATTGCAGAAGCTTATCGAAACAATGCCATGGCAAATGAATGCCGTGATCAAAGCTAGAGGCAGTCCAACGAATTATTAGTGTGCGACCTTTTTTTTGGTGGCCCCTTTTTTTTTTGGCCGGGCAGTGGAGAATTTCCAGTGATTTCTGTAAATTTCTAATACTCTCTGTTCATCTTTAATATTTTAATGCCAGCACACCAAAATGTGTGTGACCTAAAAATGACATGATGTCCAGCCAGAGCAGCAATTGATCAATGTGTTCATTCTTTTTGTACTGTAAACTAGAACAGTCTGTGATTGTTTTAGTGACAGATGCAAGACTTCATACTCGAAACTAGGGGTCACTTCGAGGTCAAATCCTGTTCCCTGTTCATATTTTACTTTTGGCTCATCCAGAAGCAGACACACTGTATATTAGCAGTTTCCATTATTATGCAGATGAAGCCTGCTGTACCAGTCTTGCAACACACCGAACCCACAGGGAGGTGACAGTCTTAGACCTTCAGAGCTAACTCTCTGCCACTCAGGGCACGTAAAGCTAAAGTTCTTGTAATAGGTTATAGACATTCTATTTCACTGAGTAGGCCTGAACTTGGATCAGTAGCCTATGAGATGGCCAAACACTGCTGAAATTGGATATTTCTGACTGGACTCTGTCCCTTTCTATCTTTGCAGAGTAAGCCAGACTCATCAGAGCTCGGGAGCCCAAAGACAACTGATGACATAGTGCAAGAAAAAGGAGAGGAGGGCCGAGCAGCACGACGAAGACACAAGACGGAGAATGTAAAGCAGCAGTGGAGCCAGGAGAAAGCCATGGCTGTGGAGTTGGAGCAGGCCCAGAGGTGGAAAGCAACATCTATGCACTGAATTATCACTAATGAAAACCAAAGCTGTGTGAAAAAGGAAGTCCAAAATCAATGCTAACATTTTTCATTACTGGAAGGGGAAAAAGTCCTTGGGCATCAAAAATACTCCTTAGCCTCTAAGCCTCTGAGAGGGGCAGTGTATATGTTTGATTGACAGCTGAGTCAGTAGGAACAAAGACACAATATGTAAACAAATCTGAGCCGGTAAGTGTAGCAAGAGCACACAGTTCTGTTAATAGTGGTGTGGAAAAAGTACAACATGAGCCTGCATCCAAAATGACTAATGTTAAAACTGAAATGATGGAATTTACAGGTATGTTTTTAAAGTGACACTGATCAACACGTTTTAACATGAACAGGTCAAATGACTGTGAGCAGTGTGACAAGTGACGAACCAGCAGAGGATGATCACTCTCAGTTTCCCTCAGCTGAATGGAGCTCTTCTTCTCTGGTTTTTTTAGGTTCACTGTCACTGTGTCATCTGTCCTGTTTTCAGCACCACAGTAAACTATGTATCCAGCAAACAAACAGCAGCTTGACAAATTCAGAGACTAGCTGGTGAACATAAATGCTAATGCTGCTCTGTTTCTGCTGGGTGTGAACATGTTCACCATGTGAACTTAACAAGGTGATGACGTGTCAGTGCTGTGTTTAGAGCATGTTGCACTTTCCCAAGTGGCCAAAACAATCAATTAATGAAGGTATTTATGCTAAAAATTGCTAACACTAATAATAAGGTCTGGTCTCCAGACTAACAGCCAAGTCACTGACATTTTTCCCTGGTGCTTTCTTGTTTGGTCGCTTGTTGAGCGAGTCAAGGTGGAACACAAGACAAGTGCTTTGCAGACATATAGGAGGTATTCATGTGGTCTGCAGTGTATTTTTATGATGTTTTGTATTCAAGGTTTATAAGATATGTTGTTTTATTTTTATTTGTTTTTTCTTTTTAACGTCTGGTCAGGGACAACACATAAAAGCTTTCAGGCTAACGTCCAGGACAGCGTGTGTGCATCACACAACCTCTGGCTTTTCATTTCAGCAGCCATGTAAACAGGTTTGCAGCTGCAGGGGTGCTTCATCTAGATCTGGCATGTTGCCTGTTTGACACGAGCCCTTCTCAGCAAAAATGATATTTTGATGGACAGACCAGCAACATTCCACCTTTCACTCAGTTTCAGTGTCTATCTTCGTAGATTATGTCTCATGAAAACACATCAGGTGAAAGGCAGTGTGCTCTCTCTCTCTCTCTCTCTCTCTCTCTCTCTCTCTCTCTCTAAAGAGGATAAACAAAATCATGTCATCATCATAGACGGTCATTATCAAAGGCCGTGTAGAAAGAAAGTGCTGGCCGTAGCAGCGCTGCAGCAGCGTGCTGTCTGTAGCCTCCAGGTGCTACGAGGAGCTGTCTCACTGCAGCAGTGCTCTGAGGTAGCTGTCATGCACAGTTAGAGGTAGGCGATGTTTCTCTGGGTAACTGCAGTTATTTATTATGGTGATCAATCAGCATTGCTAATGTGGGTTGTGGTTTAAAGTCCCAGGGTGTTTTTGTGCTGTGTCATGGTATGTGCACAGACAGGGGGCGCTGTCATGACACTAGTGTACATTTCTTCCTTGTGGCAAGTGATTTTTTTCTCAAAGGGTCGAGCAGATGTCATTTACAGAGCAGACCTGTATGCTGTAGCAATTCAGTCTCAGTGGGACTAAAATGTTGCATCTGCATTTCTGTTTGAAAAACAGCCAGAACAAAGTGTTAATATGTGAGAACTTCCGAATGTTCACGTTCACAGCTGAGTGTTATGCAAAGCACCACTGCTGCAGGACCACTGGGTTAGCAGTGTTATGAATTTCCTCAAGAACACTTTCCTGAAATTGAGTGAAAGCCAGACATCTCAGCACACGACCAAGAGCTCAACTGTGTTATTGACAGCGATCAACAAGCCTTTAAAGCAGCAGCGTGTGTCTTTCAGGGCTGCAGGGCCTGTAGAAATGTCCTCATGCAGTGTGCTGTTTTGTGGCTGTGTAGGCGGCAGGTGTCTCAGTTGGAGGAGGGAGATGTGGGCACTCTACACCCCAGCTACCAGGTTACCTGCCAGCCATGGATTACTTTTATGGCTAAACTTGGTAAGTATTCTGTATTCTCCTGAAAAAGTTGATCAGAAAGACTTGTGCTGTTGAGAGGTTTGATGTTGTGTAGGCTGAAGTGCCTCTCACTCACAGCATCTCTGTTTTTCCCTGCGACCCGCCTGCTGGTGAACAGGTTGCCCTTCCATTCAGCAGTGCACAGCTGAAATTGCTTCGCACTTCCTTCTGCCTTCCATCTTGGCAGAGATTGTCAATTTGGTCAGTTTTCTGGCCAGTGATACAACAGTGAAGGCATTTGAAAAGAGAAGGTGAGTTGTTTTTGCGGGGTGTGAAATGACTTTTCAAAACTCTAATTACAGCTCAAGTTCTGAATCACTAAATTTCTCCCTCCTTTTGAGTCCGGAGTGACACATACTGCTGTGATATTTCCTTTTCTCCTGCTGTTGTTTAGTGCCAAGGTTTTAATGATCTTGCCTAGTTGCATAAACTGACTTCAGCTGACATTTTAACTGCTGCTGCTTACATACTAACTTCGGCTGTCTCAGGCGCTTCAGCTGAAGTTTTTAATCACTTCCAATTCAGATGACATTTCAACTGCTTTCATCACTGATAGTTCCAGTTATGTTGGTGGTTCCTGATCATTACGCTTAAACCAAGTTTAAGTACAACTGCCTTTGGTGCTTACATGTCCACTGACTTTGACTTTAAGCTGTTTTCACAGGCTGTTCACCTGCTTTTAATCTTCAACATGTTAAAATACAGTAAATCAGGTGCATACAGGCTTAGACTTGAAACTAAACTAAAACTAGTTTCTACTTGACAGTGGTGTTTAGTTGCATAAAAAATGTCCTTAGTGTTTGTCTTTCCTCAAATAAGCTGAACAATGAAGTAATGTCCATAGAAAACATCATGAATAGAAATGAAGTGAGGCTTCAGTGCATCTCAACACTTTAAGGTTTCTCTCTGTTTTCTCTGTGTCTGAAACCCTTTAGCTGCCCCCCGTCTGGAGACGTGTTTGTCCCTTTCCCTCTTGCCCAGAACCTCACCCAGCCTCCAGGTGCTACAAGGAGCTTCATTCTGATTGGACGAAACTTCCATCAGTGGCACTGTAGTACAGAGCAAGGTAAATACTAACACCATTGTCTCTCATCATTGACAGCAGTTTCATATTGTATCAGTGCTCATCATTTGCACTGCTTGGTAAACTGTACAGCATCCACAGTGATGACCATCCATAGTCATTTAGGTTTTGACATATGGTCACTTATGACTGTTTACTTCTTATTAATGCCTCTGCACTGGGAAGGATGTAGTCAGAGGCAACACGTGTGCAGGTTGTCGGGATCCGTCCCATTCTCATGAGTGTGATATCTCAGGAACACCCTCAGAGAATTCCTTTAAATTTGCCATAAACGTCCACTTGGACTCAAGGATGAACTGAAATGTGGTGGTCAAAGGTCAAAGATGACTGTGACTTCTCAAAGTGCATTATTGGCCAAAAGTCAATTCAAACAAAGTTATGACAAACTTTAACACAAATGTCTGATGGGATAAAATGATGAAGAGGTGAAGAGGAAGGTCAACTTCACTGTCACATCGTAAAGTTCTTCAAAAACACTTTTTCTGGCCATTATACAGATTGTGACCATATCTCACATTGGTCAGTTACTGAATTGGTGCCACTATTCTTGGGTGTCCACCTTCAAACTGTGTATTGGTTCTGCTGATATTGAGCTTCAGATGATTGTCGTTGCACCATGTGATGAAGGTCTCTATCAGTCCTTTGTCCTCCTCTGGAAAACTAATCTCCAAGTGAAGACAGCATGTTTCTCACTGGAAATGATTCACTGGAATCATATTATCAATGCAGTGCAGACCTGTTAACCCTCCCGTTTTATTTCCCCGTAAATCTCCCATATTTTTAACTTTTCTTAAAAAAAAAGAAAATCTTGGCTATAACATTGACAAGAGGTCTATTTGATGCGTGTGCGACATTCTCTTCCAGTACAGCAGTTGGCAGTATGTAGAGCATTCGCTGTAACACCTACTGACACGGAGTCCTTCACACAAATGGCACCTGCCAATAAAACAAGAAGACTTTCTGGATTGTATTTCATCGTCTCACACACGTATCATGTGACCAAAGCAGCCCCTCACAGTGCTTTTTTTCTGGTCTCAACACCTGATTACATATCAGAACGCTTTGTTGTTGAAGTTGGAATAAAACTCTAAACTATTGTTCAAAAGCAGTTTAAAATCCAAACAGTGAGTTAATTAAAACTGCTGAATTTATAATGAGGCTTGCACACCTCAGCCCTTATCCTCATGCAGGACTAGCAGCACAGTGGCAGGTTTACAGCTCAGTAACTG
The DNA here is from genome assembly GCA_037975065.1 of Chaetodon trifasciatus. Taxonomy (NCBI): domain Eukaryota; kingdom Metazoa; phylum Chordata; class Actinopteri; order Chaetodontiformes; family Chaetodontidae; genus Chaetodon; species Chaetodon trifasciatus. The sequence continues at coordinate 2,132,276 of JBBMOE010000026.1, read as the reverse complement.
GATGTTTGTTTTTCCACAATGCTTTCTGGGACCTGTAGTTCATTGTTGGCTTCTCGCAAAAAAAAATCATTTTGTTTTGTTTACTAAGTTCACTGAACTCCACTGACTTAATGTCAGTCCAGATGCTGGAAATGCCCCAGCTAGTCCTTTATTTCAGAATATTCTGTGGTGACTGTGAGGTGGAACCTCTTTTCTAAGTCATAACCATGAAGTGAATCGAAATAAGAGCTTTATATTTGAAAAGACAGAGTGAAAAAAATGAATAGAACTATTTACAGTGTAATAAAAGTGAGAGTATAATACGTAAAATAAAGAGTATAATTGAAATGGAAGACAAAAGATCACAGAACATGATGCTGACCATAAGGCACATATCCAGAGGAGCTGATATTGATTCATGTTTGCGTAGGCCTATGTGAGTGTATGTCAGTGTGTGAGGACTTGAATGAACCTCTGTCAGCACCATGTTGCTAACACCTGTTTTGACTTTTGGTGTAGTGTAGAGGAAGAGGTCCAAGCATGAGTGTTCTGTGTCATAGCTTTCAACATGCTCTCCTCGCTGCTGCTCTCTGACTCTGTGTTTCTCTGTCCATGCTAGCAGCTGGCTAACATAACTGTGCTATTTTGCAAGTGTCTGCTTGCATCAGTTTGTGCTGAGCCGTGTGTTTCACTGTCCATGCCGCCTTGCTGTTTGTACCATCTCTGTTTGCCTACAGAAGACAGTTCAGATGAGGAAAACACCCCAGTGCTAAATAGGTTCACACGTAAGTTGGCCTTTCAGCTAAACAAATTGATGCTGATGGGATTTGTTGTTTTTGTTTTGTTTTGCTAAAAATGTAGTACCTAATATACATTTCCTTTATTAAATATATGTATTAGTTATCAAACAGCATTGAAAGTGGTTAAAAAGGCAAGTAGCTATCAAAATTCAAATTGCCTTACGTCTTTACATCAGGCTTAAAACAAAGACGTTGGGCCTCCTTTTGCGAGTGAAGGTGTGCGGCACAAAGCACAGTCAAGAAGATAGCAGGAGTTTGTGTGTTTTTGGAGTTTTAAGGGTTAATAAAAGGAAATATTGTGGTATGTGAAACAGTCAACCAGATTTTCTCATCTTAGCTGCCACTGACTTCCCCAGTGTCACATTCCGTCAGCTGTTGCTAACAATAATTGTGCAAGTAGCTTGATGGCAAGTCACAACGATCGGACGGCTGTTGTCAGGTTAACCTGCTGTCTGCAAGTTCGTGTCTGCACTCAGCCAAAGATCATTTATGAATGAAGAGTCTCACTACCATACAATCAGAGTGGACTGCTTGTTTTTGCACATCCATACACTCAAATAGAGTGGTGAATCCTGTGTGGTGAAAAGATCAGCTGATAGTGTTACATCAGAATCTCCCAGTTCAAATTACATTTATATCATCACAGTAATTTAAGCTCATCAACTAAGATTTTGATCAGGACCTTGAATTTGGATCACACATCTCATGCCACAGTCAGTAGGCTGCAGGTTTCATTTCAGTGAGTCAGATACATTTCACATCTTATGGTGATATTTAAGTCAATTGCAAGAGTACGCTAGTAAAATATACTAAATCAATATACCCAGCACAGGCGGTCCTCAGTGTGCAGAGCTGTGCTTTGTGCTGCATGCCTGCATGAAATGAGTTCCTTTAATAGACACTAAAAATAAAGACACTGACAACATAACAAAACAACAAGACATATAAATTGTAGTACTGTCTTAGTGCTTCAGTTCAGTAATAAATAGCCCCAAAGCTGCAGGAAAAAAATAACATTTCACCTTTGCTTTAAAAAAGTTCAGAGTTGAAGCAGACATTCAGTCTTCTGGAAGTTGAAATACTGTTTGACCTCACCATTCTGCTTCCCTCCTGCTAAAATGTAATATCCACAACATGTAGATATGGAGCTACTGGAATCTGACAAATACGTTGTTGAAGATTGCACAGAATAAATACCCTCCATGTTTGTTCTCTCCCACTCATCATGTTCAGCACGTTTGTTTTTCTCCTAGAAAAAGCTGGAATTACCAAACCAGCAGTACTTATTCTTCTAATAGGTAAAGCCTTCGCCCATTTTTCAGCCAAACCTTGGAAGCCTCTCAGGGAATCCTGGATAATTGAGTGCGTTAGGCCTCTGGGCTTGTGGAGCAGTTCCCCAGTAAATGTGCAAATGACAGTGAATCCATGTAAAAAGTCGATCTCATAGTCATGGCCCAGTGCTGTCTGTTGACTGCAAGCCTATAGTTAGGTAAAGAATACATGAAAGAATGTCCTGACAGTCAGGAGGGAGTCCATTTGAAAGGACTTGCCACGTCGTGCTGTCTGGCTTTGATTCCCATTTCTTTCCGTTTCACTGAGTTTCTCTCTCTTCTGCTCAGCTCATAAGGGCTTCCAGCGCTTCGAGGCTCTGGAGCAGAGTGATTGGTTCAGTCCCAGCCAGGCCGGGGCAGGGCTGGCTCCGCGCCAGAGGTTCCTCTTCATCAGTATCCTGGACAAAAAGGTGACTTGGCAAGTGTATTGTGAACAGCCCTCAGGCCAAGCAATGAACAAGACAGAGCTCTTCCAAATTCAAAAGGTCATGTTTGTTTCATCTGTGAATACATCTGTGACCACTGAATTACAGTTGTATTAAGTGCAGAAGTGCATGTCTCACTGGTCCTCTGGTCCGTTTAACACACACAATAGAAAGTCTCACCTCTCGTAGTGTGACAACATGCAGATGCAGATTTGTTTTGACATATCTGTCAATGAGACTTCTTCTTTTGAGGCCAGCAGAGGATCACCATAGTGAAGGGCAGAAGCAAAGCACCAGGTAGATTAACAGCAGTGGCTAATTCGTAGTTTATTGGGGAGGAGAGTTTCCACCTTCTCACCACTTGTCTGACCTGAGTTTTAAAGTTAGTGAGGTGCAGTTTTAAGATAGTGGAATAACATTTGACTTCTGCACTGCTCTAGTGTTTACATGCCTCAGTGTAACTTAAATAAGTACATGAACTAAATAATAAGTTCTATTTAGTGCATTTAACTTAAATATGAACTGAAGTTAACTTCATATGTAGCCTACATTTCAAGACATTTGTTCATATGACACCCTATTTAGAAAATCCAAATGCCATTTCTCAGACAGCGTCTGCAGTTGACTTTAAAATACAACACATAATATAACTATTACTACAACACGATCACTGCAACACCTAGTGAACTCTACAGGCTCCCAGTTTAACCACAGAAATTCCAGTCTTCTTCTGTAGTTTCTATTTGCTGATATCCAAAGAATGTGATCAGGTTTAGCTGTTTTTCTTCTTCTATTCATGCAGTCTGCATCAGTGAAACACCAGTTAGAGACTGTCCCATCAACATGAGTGACAGTGGCGCCAATATGTGGACTGATTTAATCAATTCAATTCTATGTCAACATGTTCATGTTCGACATCATGCATCTACAGCGCCAGCACACACATCTTATTTTCCCAAACTCCAGCTTGTGTGAAAACATGTGACAGACATTTCCCTAATAGTTCAAAGTATAGATGCAGCTGTATTGTTTCATACTGGAATTTAAATTCCTGATTGATTTATTGCTGCGTTTAAAAGGTTTTACACTTCAACCGGAATTCCTCCTCCTCTGAAGATCGTTTTTACCAAGTTGCACACACACACACACACACACACACACACACACACACACACACACACACACACACACACATATATATATATATAGTTGTATACTTGTAATGTCTTATGGCCAAACAACATTTAAACAGGTTTTACAATACATTTACAATGAAAACTTGATTTGTGCATAAATCAAAAAAATTGAAAGAATGGTTGAGTCATATTCTGAATTGTAAGTGTAACAGTGTTTTTGACATTCATCTTACTGTAACCATCACTGCTTTAGGTGACTCTGTACAGCTACAACTGGTCTGTGGACCTGGGCACCTCTCTGAATCGTGAGCTGGTCCGTCTTGTCAAGTGGCAGAACGCGAGGGCTCATGTTGTCCACTGCCTGCTCAACCAGAAGATGGGCCTCTTCCATCACTACTGCTTCTCTGATGCACCCATCCATGAAATGGATTCCAAGCAGGTAAAGACACTGATGCGTCTAAACCAATTCAGTGGTCATTATTTGTCTCTTCAGTCCACTGAGAGTTAGTGGTCTCTTCTTTGAACCTGTCAGTGGCTTTTTATACACAACTGATGACCATCAGTCATAACATTGCAATTGAACTGAAAACTGTAAAGCTTTCAAAATACTACATGAATATTAATTAAAATTAAAGGAATGATTGACACAAATAATGTAAGAAACAAAAAGCGTACAAGGGGAAGCCTCTCTTGGGCTTATTTGTGGAAACAGCATCTCAGCATGGACCCTCTGGGTGGGTGTTTGATGGCAGGCTGGGAACAGGCTTTCATAAGAGACGCACTGTGTCTGTGGTGGAGCTGTGATGACTGGAGAACATCATACTGCATAACCTAGAGACATCGATACAAGCTGTTCCTCTTTTGAAACAGTCGCTATCAATCATTAGCAATTTCATCTTTCCATCCTTGACAACATCCAACATTGAGTAGGACAAGTCGTGCTGTGTCATCAGCAGCTGCTGCACACTCAGTGCTGTGGTGGTCCTGCGTCGTAGAATGGGTGCTAACTAGTGTTAGCAGTCATAGGTCCAGATGTGGTGACAGCAAATGGTCGGACGGTCGAAAGCTAGCAAAGGGTTGCTGTGTGACTTCAGCACTGCAGAAGTTACCCCATAATTCCGTTCATGATCTGATGTTCTCAAATGACAGATGGGACTGCGTTGGCCACAGTCAACTACTGTGGGTGCTTGTGTGTATGAGAGGGTCTTGTGTATTTATTAGATGAGTCAGCATTAATAGTCGGCACAATGATCAGAAAGTAACCACTGCACATTAAAAATGTTCTCATTTGGATCATATTATGAGGATAATGTTACAAAATGATGTTTTCCCTGTTAAACCATAAAGTTTATAACCATTTAACATCATCAATACAATTAGATATTTTACTACCAAATGATTTATACTGTAAAATGTTGAATTTAATGAAGAAATAAAATTTTACAGGCACAGGAAAACATTAAGATCAGGAGTAAAGTTTTATTGTTAATGCATACTTCTTTTTCTGGCAGCATAAAATAAAATGAGACAGAAAGACCGTAGCAGCACTTTGAGGATAAAATAAAGATTTCCTCCATCAGCATTTGTTCCCTCACAGATGTTACTACTTTTACAAACATGCTGATTGTAGGGGTTGCTACACTTTGGAATTGATGGTATATATGAGCCACCACCTGCTTTGATTAATTAGTCAATGAATGAATTGATTAATTATTTAGGAGGAAAATGAATTTGATCAAATTAATCTTAAAGCTCTAAATCCAGTGACCTCCACCTCTACTGCTGGAGGTTCAGAGATTCCAAAGGAGGATGACTGCAGTCTCCAGCTGAGGCCTCACAGCACACACACTGGGTGTGTTCCAGTCTTGTTGTGTTCAGTGGCGGGCTGCAGAGGTTGGATTCTGGAGCTTGAACCAAAAAATCTTGAGAAGTTTAACCATGTGGAAAAAATGGCAGACCATAAAATATCAGATTATTCATATGACAGATGACGTGGCTGATGGTACTCGGCTTGTGGCTTTTAAGCATCTTTCCAGGCTCTCTTCTTAGTTTAGAGTTCTTTCTGGAGTTTCAGCTGTCAGCAAAAGTGAAAGTGACAACAGCCGATGCACCATGAATACACCAATGGCTGCAGTAAGGCTGGAAGGAAGACAGAAAAAAATAAAAGCCGAACAGGGCAGAATAAAAAGGACCCTGAAAAGAAAAGGCCAAAGAGCAGAAGACATGGAAAAGAGAAGAGAGCAGGAGAAGCCCAGCAGACGTTTGGGAGGAAAGAGGATCCTTGGTGCTCTTCCAAGGGAACAAATTAATAACTATTTACTTCCTTTGTGTGGAGAGGGTTAGGGTTAGGGAACTGGCCTCCAACTAAAACCACAGTATGTGAAGGTTATGATGTTGTGAATTAGATATTCACTCATTGTGTAATCAGTGTGATGTATCATGAATAGCAGTGAGAAAGACTTAAAACTTGCAATATTAATGAATAAATTAGTGTAGATATAACATTAATACCTTCATAACAGTGGAGCAGATCTAAAGTCATACATGCAGTGGCACTCAAGCCTCAGTGTCCCACATGTCCCGTCAAATGAACTGCTCCTGAAGCAGCTCCACACATCTTCCTGTGCTGTGTGTATATTATTACCAAGACATCCATTCATCTGTCCATAAGAGGACAGTCATGTGAATAACAGCAAGATCTTTTGGGAAACAGCTTCATCACAGTTGATTGTGTCTTCCAACTCTAATGACATAATTCAAAGACAATTTGAAACTGATTTCTTGTTTTTCCTTAAGCCTAAATATTGTATCTGTCTGCATTTGCTGGATAGTTTTACTGAGAACGTCACTCTAGCAATGTGGAACCCTGTTAATGAACAGATTTTGAAGCAGACTTTGAGTTTCCATAATATCAAAACTGAAACTACAAGGTTTGTATTTTTACACATTTTAGTAGACAGTTCTGACCATTTCAGAATTCTGTAGTGAATAAAAGGAGAGCAAGAGAGAGGCGCACACTCAAAGAGCAAAGGTTGTTTAAGTCTTCATCTGAAAAGACCGTTTAATTGAAACTTCACACTTAAGTTCTCTCATATGCGTCATGCCTTTAGATCAGAGGTCATTGGGTCTTTCCTGCACCCACATGTATAGACTGTTAGATTAAAAATAAGAGTAATGTTTTTGAAGGAGAAATGTGTTACTAAAAAGCAGCCACCATGCCTTCTGTTTCACACGGCCAGTCAGTAAGCCTGCATATGACGGGGGTGTGGAGCTGCAGAGGAGAATGGGCTGCTAGTTCAGGTGGAATCAGCCTGTCAGGGCAGCATCTGGATTTACACTGTCGCAGAAGGTAGCACATCTAGAGGCGGACTTCACCCAGCTGTTGTATCCTGGGGAGGAATTCTGGTGACTTCCACATAAGTGATGATTTCAGTACCTGTTACACTGCTAGCCTGTTTCACTCGTGCCTCATGTGTATTTCATTTCTAACTACAGCTGTGATTAATTTTCCTTGCTGTGATACACAACATTACACTGGCTGTTCCCTTCCAAGTGCTGAAAGCACATCAGTCAACGACAGTGACCATAATTCTTTGCATATATGACCCAAGTTTTTGTAAGTCAATACAGTCTCTCAGTGAGGGCTAATTTCAAGACTGGAGTTTTTGCTCCATATTCCAAGATAAATGAGTACATACTGTAGCGTTTCCCAGGAGAATCTGTGGCCTTCATGATTTTAAAAAGTCAAACAACGTTTAACTCATTACTATCTGAAAAATTCCAGCTGCCATGAAGTTTGACAGCACGGCAGCATTTGTGTTATCTGTCATCGCAGTTGTTTCTCTCTTTCTTCCCTCGCTTGGCCTTTGTCTGTGCTTCTGGGATCATCTAGTGACATGTAATCCACAGCATGTCATGAATCTTGGGTCTTATGTTTGTCAGAAATTCTGTTCCTTAAATGCTGTTTAATCAGAAATATTAAATTAAAAACAGACATTTTAGTGTTCTTCTCTAAATCCACGTTTTGTTTTTTTTTTGTTTGTTTTTACAATCTGATTTGTGTCAGTGTTTACATTCTACTGCATCTTGTAACTCTGGTTTTGAAAGGTGCTTTATAGATAAAGTTTACTCACTGCTTACTTTTTGGCCACTTGGTGGCTGCAGTGTAACAAGCTGTAAAATGTGACATTTTATCATCTTGTATAGTTGATAGAGCTAATGCCTTAGCAAGCAGTAGCATACAGTGTTTATAGATCCAGTAGGTATAGAGCATCATTAGCATGGGTTATAAGTAGGTCCTATGAGCTCTGGTTTGGTCTCCACCATCTTCTGAGAAAAATATCTGGCTCTTTAGCTGCTAAATGCTCCACTATGTTCCCCAGCAAGTCTCTAACTGTGTCTGCATGCTGTTTGGTGCTGAGCTCATACACAGTGGTCTTAAAACCGAATCGCTCTTCAGAGCTGAGCGGAGCTGCAGAGTTGAATGACAACTCTGTGGGTTAATCGCTATGAGTGACCTATTTCACATTGTCTTTTGATCCACTGCTAATAGTGTTTAGTGCCACTTTAATAGCTTTGCATTCCTTACTGTTGACTTGAGTTCCTGTGGTGCATCTGTGCTCCTTCTGTGATCACACAGATTGAAAAGACAACCGGTGTAGAGCCTTGCCTTTTAGATGGATGTATATTTGCTGACTAATGGTGAAACAATTAACTTACACAAGATGCTGAGTTATTAGTAATCCCTCCCACTGTTACTGCATTCAGCTAAACACTGCTCTGCACAGAATGTATTTCCTCATCCAGATAAGACTGAAGTAAAACTGAATAAGTTCCAGGTGAGAAAGTGTTCCAGTTGACAGTCAGTATAAATGCTGGCAGGCAGTGACACGGTGTCACTAAATTCCCTCCCATATTCCTGTCACCTGCAGCTCCATCAGAGTGTGTTGCTGCTTTATTCAGGCTTGTTTTCAGTTTTGAGTGTCTCAGCAAAACTGCTGGACCTCCTGTATTAAATATGGAGCCGCAGATCAATATGCGACTGATGGTCTCTGCAGCACAAACCAAAACAAGATTCCTCAGCCATGTGACGAAGCATTTTTATTCTTCTTGATCATTACTCCTCTGCATTTCCTGCCTTCTTATGTTGCCCTGATAGTATCTTGGAAATACAACCCTGTCACATCAACAGCCTTGTTTTTCAAAATAAAACCTTTAACTACCTCAATGCAATTTAGTCCTTGTCAGTTTCCATTTATCTTGCTGGATCATTTATGACAGTATAGAGAAGTCTGAACAGGGACATTTTCATAGTCTGGTTTTTCTTTAAGTGTGCTGCCAGTTACAAAAGTGTTCACTAAGCATATTTAACAGCCGCTCTTCCTTCACACTCCTACCCCTGCTCACCTCCACCCTCACATCATGAGTCAGCTGTCATATCAACCTCACTGTTCCCACTGGTGAGTAAGAGGACAGCAGAGCAGAAAGACTCCGTTTCTGACTTCAAGTCCAGTGATTTTCATTTCTGCAGCATTGGACACACTGAACAGAAGCTAGAGAGCCTGGCTGTTGGGTTTTGGTAGTTCAAAAAGACCTAAATGCAGGACGCTCTGGCAGGCAGGTTAAAGAACAAAAAGGAAGCTTTAATTATCAAAACTGAGTCCAGACTGACGAAATACAAAAGAGAGGGAAGACTAACGAGACAGGTGAAGCTAATCTGCAATCAAAAGGGCAGGAAAGAGACAAAGGCAGGAAGCAAAACAACACGGCACGAGGAGAAGTTCTTTCAATATGAAACAATCATTTGCAAATGAATTATGTTTACCAACAACAATTTTGCAAAGTGTTCCTGAGCCCAGGTATCAATATCCTTTATACAATCATGTGTGGTGAACAGTGGTGAACCTCCATCCTCTCTTGTGAACAACTGAGCCTTTCAGCTATGAAAGAGGAAGGCTTGCTCATTAGAGTACATTGTCCTTGTAGTGTTTTCAATTTCAGCTTGGTTGAAAATTTATCTGGCAACATGCACCTTTAGTAACAGCACAATATCAAACTATATGATGAGGGCCAAGTGATAGATCATTGGCCGACTGTTTCAGCCCCTGTTGTCTCCAAGTGCACCTGCTTTTTTGTTTCATGTCTTCACAGCAGCACAAAGCGCAGAAGGGCTCGCTGATTACATGTTGCAACTCTAAATGAATTTGTCTTTCATCAAACTAATGTACAGCTAAATTTCCAGCATAGGAAGAATGCACGGAAGGGGAAGAAGGGAGTTGGGGCCCAGCAGCTCACTTTGCCCAAGGGACACCTAGCATGTCAATGTCTTTATACATAAAGCATGCAATGCTGTTGATTTTAAATGAAAACTGTTTGAAAAATACAGAAAAATGTCATGCACAGTGTTATTCCTACATTGTTGTGTAGAACAGGCTGCAGTAGAGATTTATTAGAGCAGCATTTTACAGCAAAGAAAGACACCAAATGCCCTTTTAGTCTTCCCCCTACAGCCAATTACAAAACATGCTCAAAGAATACAAAGAACCAAACTTTTCCTTTCCCTTCGATGGCCCTGCTCTTCATTGCTGCATTACTAATGAGTCCGGACAGAAGGCAGAGTCAGAGCAGCAGAAAATTTGCCTGAACAGAGCTTCATCTGTCATGGTCCTGATGAGAAGCAGAGGGAGCACCAGTGCACAGTTTGACCCTCCAGCCTGTGGGCAATGTGCAGCCAGCTCTGCCACACTGGGCATCTGGGCTCTGAGCTGCTCCACTGAACAAACTCACCCAAAAGTTCCTCTCAACAGCCACCAGGGCACATGAACAATGTTCTGGAAACTGAATATCCAATAATAATAATTCCCATCAACACTATTATACAGTGCAGTTAATATACATCTACAATGTACAGTGTGGTCAGGAATATGTAAGCCTCACTTCACCACCATTCTCGTATTTGACCATTTTTGGCCTGTGACTCGGGGGGAGGGTGTTAAAGCGGACCAAGCAGAACAGCCTAGCTTGAATGCATGCAGATGCAATGCATCCCTAAAATTTTCATTGGGATGAAGGTGGCCATGTCATTGACATCATTTTAACCCAACATTCCTCGAAACCTTCTTAGTTGATCCTGTTACTCTAAAGGGGGTATTATCATTATTTAAAGATATGCAACATCTCTGCTCCTATTGGTTCAAGAGCTCCAGATATGGGCATTCTTTTGTCTGTCTTTGCTCTCTTTTTGTTTAGTGGTTATTGTTAAACCATTCAACTGATGTCCTTTGTTTCTTTCACTGATGTTTCCTTTTCCAGGATCCTAATCCATTCCTAAGCCCCTCCATGGAGCCCGATGCGTTGCTGCGTAGCGCAGTTCCTCCTTTGCCCAGCAAAGAGCAGGGCAGGCTGAGTAGCTCTGGTCGAAGCCTTGCTCCGCTTCACTTCCCCTCTGAGCTGCTGCCCTTTGACGAGGCTCTGAGAGATGTCTGCACCATTCGACCCTTGATGGAGGGAGATGTTGTGGCCCGACATGGCGGCCAGCTCTTGGATATCAAAGCTGCTGAGCGAAGAGGTCAATACTGCTATTTCTACTACTTATTATAATGATAATAATAATAATAATGTCATCATTTTTGTCCAGTGAACCCATCAAACTTAAGACAGGAAGGCTAATGGCTTTGTCTTTGTGCTGGCAGAACTGGAGAAGCAGATGAAGATAGAGAACCTGTTTGTGACATGGCAGCAGAGGTCTGCACAGTCCAACATGCCCATTTCAGTAAGTACCCCACATCATCATGGTTCTGAGATCCACTTGCAGACATAACTGAAATGTTTCTAACTTTACCATTATTCAGTATTGTAATAGTTGAAGGATGTGGTCAAACTGCAGGGGAGAAGTGGACAAAATCTGTTATTTATTCCCCTCATATGCAGAGGGAATGCTTCTTTTTTTAATGGCAGTACTGTCCGGCACTGTTCTTGCTTCCTTTTGATTATTGCCATGAAACCTGGCCTCTCTTACTCTGTTGAGTGTGTTATCAATTGTCATTATGTCACTGATGAAGTTTGGTGTGAGCTTTCAAACAATGTATAAAGTATGTCAGTGTTGAGTCAACCAGATACCAAATAAAGTAACAGTTAGGTCCCTGGCTGCATTCAGACTACTGCTTTTCAAGAGTTTGATTTGAAAGCTAAACACTAAAATGTTTTATGCATTAAGCCAGATGTGAGCATCTGCACAATATGTGATTATGAAGTGCAGGCTCATTTACAATTACACGCTTACGCATGAAACTTGGTGTGGTATTTGCTCAGGGGCTTTGTTCAGAAAGGTGAATGGAATTAGAAGTGGGACACATTAAGAAACATAATGTGAACAATCTAACAACAAATTGGATCTCACCACTGAGTCAGAATTAAGTATAAAATTCTGTACTGTGAAAGTAGCTGAATGTCAAATCTAAGTAATTGGACTTGACGAAACCTGGGGGAATGGTGCCTTTCTAGACTTCATGGCTTTGAGGAGGTACAATTACAGTTCAGTCCTCAGGGAAATCATTTAGTATCGCCTTGTTTCAAAGTGGGGAATATCCAAGCTAATTAAAAAGGTTTCTGTCTGCCACAGTGACATCTCAGGGGAGGTTGCGTGGTGGCATTAAATTTACGAATTTGATATTTCAACAGACACCCACAGATCACTCTTACTTAAGAACATGTAAGGAGGTCTGCAGCCTGACCCGGGTCCAACAGAGCTCACAGTCATATCCACTGACATTTGGTTTTAGGCAGATTTTAATGCCACTGAATGAACTAAATTAACTGTTAGGTGTGATCTGACTGCATGTCAAGTCCCTGTACTTACTATACTAAGTTTAACGTCCATCTGCCAAACCTTTGGTGTCACAGCTGTCTGTGAACACTGCACAGTCTGAGTGCGATTAGCTACAATATGGAGCCCTGGAAACTTCCTCCTTGAATGCAAAGTTATTATAGTCTTGTGTATCACAATCAACCCGCTTCTTTCAAAGTTTACCCTCTGCAGTGTCACTATCCTATCCTTAAATGATAATAAGCATGGATGTCTCAACAGGGAACAGATTTGGAGACCCTGAAGCAGTCGTCCAGGCTGGTCCACTACTGTGCCACCCCTCTCCTCTTTGACCCCATCTTTCGCAAGCAGATCCAAGAGGAACAGGTCGTTCAGCCTCCAGTGAAGGTATGTTTGCAGTCTGACTCAAAATGTTACAGTTACAGGAAGGAGAGGTTGTGTCGTGGTGAACTGATGTCTATAGATAGTGATGTTATGACTCATAACTCACTCAAGAGCATACATTAGCATACTCTTTACATACTACTATTCATTAGCAGGACAAACTATATTAAATGCTTAAACAGTTGTTCATTTAGCCTCTTCTCTGTTGCAGCACCCTTTTAGCTTTTGATAATATTATTTGTTGTTGTTTTAGTGGCTAATGCATTTGAAAATTAGCCTTTTGGCTAACACACGTACATAAGATAAGATAAGATAAGATAAAACTTTATTGATCTCATGCTGGGGAAATTATGTTGTTACAACCAGCAGAGTATTAAAAGATAGGCAAAAAAGTAGTGGCATATAAGGATCAAGATAAGAAAGGATACAGGATAAAAAAAAAAAAACATTATGCACAGATTAGAAAAGACTATTTTTAGGGAAATCTACCAGTGCCATGTGTTGAATTGCACTTGAGAAAACACTGTTAAATAAAAAAGAACATTGAATTGCACGAATCAAATATAGCTAATAAATACAGTGTTTCTACTAACAGTTGAAATAATATACAACACTGTAAAAATTGCACAAGAGGTAATGGATATGAGCATATAGTGGTATAAATAACAGCAGTGTTGACACAAACAGAAGGTTTGTGATGAAATGGGAAACATCATCAACACAGTGCTACATTAAATGATGCTGAAGTTGAACAGTCTGACAGCTGTTGGGGTGAAGGACCTGCCGTAGCATTCTGTCTTTCACAATGAATGCAGCAGTCTATGGCTGGAGGAGCTGCTGAAGCCCCCAACTGTCTCATGCAGGGGCTGGCAGGGGTTGTCCATGATTGATATCAGCTTAGCTAACATCTTCCTCTCGCCCACCTCCTTGATGGTGTCCAGAGGGCATCCAGGGACAGAGCCAGGCCTCGTGACCAGTTTGTTCAGTCTTTATCTGTCCCTCTCAGAGCTTCCACAGCCCCAGCAGACCACTGTGTAGAAAATTGTAGATGCCACCACAGAGTCAGTGTCCTACATACTCCAAAGGACCTCAGTCATCTTAGTAGGTGGAGACGACTTTGTCCCTTCCTATAGAGGACATCTGTGTTGTTTCTCCAGTCCAGTTTGTTGTTGAGGTGGACACTCAGGTATTTGTACTCGTTCACAACCTCAATGTCCAAACCCTGGATGTTCATCGGTGTAATCCGTGGCACATTCCTGTGGAAGTCTATCACCACCTCCTTTGTCTTGCTGGCGTTTATGTGCAGGTGGTTCAGTCCACACCAGTTGACAAAGCTGGTGATGACCTCCCTGTAATACAGTTTGTTCCCCTGTGATACACGTCCAACAATGCCTGAATCATTGGAGAACTTCAGGATGTGACAGCTGTCGGTGTTATGTCTGATGTCCAATGTGTACAGGGTGAAGAGGACAGGATAGAGCACTGCACCCAGCTCCTTCAAGCTTCCCCCCTGATTAGTGATGATTGGATTGTGTTGAAAACACTGGAGAAGTCAAAAAACATGACCCTTTTCCCAAAATGAGAACTTCCAGATTTATAGGGACATTTTCTTGATTCATGAACCACAGAGAGGACACTGGTGCATTTTCAGTCAAACTATTGTAACCTAATGGCTTTTAGCTACAGTTTAAGGTATATTCAGTTTTCTTAATATGCACAAGTGGGCGCAAAATCTGGTCTGCATACTGGAGACGTTTATTTGGGTGTTTAAGTGATGCACACTGTTCTGCAGATGTTTGAAATAATGTTCTATGTGCACCAGAAACGGCATCGCTCCAGCGACTCCACAGCGTCAGGTCGGGACCGAAGCTACAGCACTGACTCAGCTGACATGCTCCCCAGCCGACTGAAGGAAGAACCTTGGCTGCTTGAGATTTCCAGCACCTTCCTCCAGCAGTATGTTCAGTATCTGCAAAGCATGGGCTTCATTCTGGTCCAAGTCCGGCCTCAGTCTCCAGCTCGCAGGTTGGTATATGCAAGAACGGTTTATCTTTTGCTTCCACTAATAAGCATTACTCTCTGCCAGTGTTTTTTTCTGGTTGGCATATGTCGTCATGATGATTGAGGCTCTCTCTTTGGTTAGAGTAGGCTGGAGAGCATGTGTAACCACCCTGCAGTGCACTATAAAGCAGGACACGTCCTTCACATCACATCCTGATGGTACTATACACAGTAGATGAAATGCAACTAATTTTTAAGTATTACAGTGTTTTCATCCAATTCGGCCTGTGCTTTTGGTTTGCTGTTTGAAAAAGATGAACTGCCTGACCAGTCCATTAGGAACTGAATGGTATGTGTTACACAAAGTGCTTTTCTGCATCTGCATCATGTTTTTTGTGTGAAACTTAGAAATGTATCAGTTCAGTTCTGCATCTCTACCATTCTCTTATTCTCCTCTCTTCTTCAATCGTGAGCAGCATTCATCCATTAGTCATCATGTGTGTTTTGATCCTCATCTGACCTCTGACCTCCTTGCACTGCTGCCCCATGGCTGATATAACCAGAGCAGATGCAGGGCAGATGCCCGTCCTCCCTTCCTGTCACTTTCTAGGCTCAGACCATGTGACTCTCTCTGAATTATGTCTTTTGGGTTGGCTGCTTGTGGCCCATCAGCCCTTGGGTCCAGGCCTCTTTGGTTTAAGCAGACCCTATCTGACCCCTGTCCTCCACCCCACTCCTTATCTCTTACAGCATTGCCCGGGCTCGCGCTGCCATGCTGAGCTCCATGTCATCAGAAGGGAGGATGTCTTTTTCTTATGTAAAGCAGAAGAGTGAGGACAGCCCTAAGGTTAGTGTTCAGCTCAGAGATCCAGAAATTTTATTCTCTAAACACACACACACACACACACACACACACACACACACACAGACACACACACACACACACACACACACACACACACTTAGGCATTGAACCAGGCTGTGTAACAGTAACAACTGTCCATGTGTCCAGTTCTTCCACAGGGATGTTTTATTTCTTATTGTCCCTTTCATTAATTCCATACACATGAAGTGCATTCAGTTTCTGAATATGTTTCTTAGAAGCTGGAATTGAAGTAGTAGTAGTAGTAACAGTGAAGTGAAGCACTGTTATGAGATGCACAATCTAAAGTATCAAAAACCTGCAGTAGGAACATCTAACACCAGATGCCAAATATGACAACCATAAGCATAGCATAGCTGACCCTCTCCATAGGCAAATCAGACACTGAGTGCTGCCACGAGATTATGGTTTGAGTGAGGTGGACCATGCAGACTGAAGGCAGTGCTGCGAGTCAAAGCCAAGAGCTTAGCAGCAGAGATCAAGAGATGACTCGTTATAGTTTTCTAAGCTTTGACCTCATGCAGTGGAAGCTGGTACATTGCTGGTCACTTTATATATTTTTGATCTTTTTCCCAGTAAACTGGATTTATGCTTCTGAAGACAATAATGCTTATAGAGTGTTTGTGTTGCTGTAATGATGAAGAAAGACCACAGTGCTTAATTCCCTGCAGGGCGTTCATGAAACACGGTGTATTTTTTTGTCAGGCAGTGGTAACCTTTTCATTGCTGCTAACATCAGTGTGAGGGGACTTGGATTAGAAGTTATTTTCCTTTGTGGCACACAGATAACAACTTCAGCACTCACAAATAGGACTGGCTCCCAAAACCTGGTTGTGAATTGGAAAGAATCTGGACGTATTTTATGGTTGGTTCTTTTTTTCTGACAAAACCAGGGAGAGAGATTAGCAGGTTTGTTTTTGCGCATGCAGCCACTCTGCTCCTCCCCCCCCCCCCCCCCCCCTGCCAATTTTTGGCACTTTTTACTATTAAGACAATATTCCTACTACGCTGTTTACATGGCTAATTAAAATGAATATCCACTAATATTCCTGTTAACATGCAGCTGTGTATAACTGTGTATACTCTGTTTAACAAACTCAGCCTCCCTCTTTCATTCTTTCAGCCACCTTTTTGAAAAGGTTGGTTTTATGATATTTGAAAATATCCAAAAACTTGCTGATATCCACATGTTTCGTATTGTTTAAAAGCAGGTGTTTGTGCATGCATCTCTCCCCCAGCACTGTGCAGAGCTGACCATAAACAGGCTAGAGGCCCGCATATCCTGCATGTCTTATTTGGAAAATGCTATATTTGAAATTTGGAAATGATGCGATCAAATTCTGAATATAGTCATATTTGGAATAATAGTGGAATATATTATAATGTTATACTCTAGTTGCTGACAGTTATACTTGAGCAGTTATGCCATATATTATATTTCACAGCCCCTTCTCCCTCGACCAGCCTCACCTGCACAGAAGATGAGCCAACATTTAATTGTTTTTGAATTTCACTTGGTTCTGATGTCAGGAATGTTATTTATTCTATTTAGATGTTAAATGTTAATTAGTTTATATGGTGACTTTTCTGTTGCAAACATTGCTGTTGCTGCCCGCGAAGCAATATTTAAAATTTTTAGTACTACTACTACTACTACTAATACCAATAATAATAATAATATATAAATTCAAATCCTATTCTAAATTTATTCCACACCAATAAGGAGTATTTATTAAAGTAGTCCTCAGACAAACCATGATTGTAAGATTGTAAATGATTGTTGCAGACTACAGCATCTGGCACTACTGCATATCACCTCCAGAGGGCGCTGCCAGGGGGGATCGTGTTGATGGAGCTGGCTTTTCAGGTGAGATGAGGATCATGGATGACACTCAGAATCACTATGTTACTCACTATGGAAACATGTTTGTTAATATCACAATGCTACAATTTGGTTGGTCCCTTTTAATGTTTTAGCACATTCATGTGTAAATTTAATGGCAACAATTTTCTGGAGCATGACATAGATTTTTACAGTGACCTCCTCCAGACAGACAGTGTATGAGGTACAGTATGAAAATCAGCTTTCACAGACTTCAAGCATCCTTAAAAATGGTCCAGAGGTTAAAAATGGCTACAGGTGTTGCACCATGTGACATCCAAGGAGGGTTGAATCAAGAGCAGCTGGGCCTGGCTGTAGAAAGCTCAAAATGATTCACCTCTCATCCAAGGGGCTTCTTCAGTTCTGACTGGCTGGAGGGGAGTCCCAGGTATTTAACCTCTGAAGGGTTGTTATCAAGGTCACTGATACCACATGGATCATCAGTGCTCCTGGCAGTCATGAGAGTTGTTGGAGTCACCTGAGGCCAAGTGCAAACGCCACTCATTAGAGTTGTCACATGAGGCCAGCTGTGAATAGTTGTCCTAGGAAAGGATGAAAGTGCAGCATTGTAGGTGGGGATAAGTGATGTCGTAGGCCTCCTCCTCAGTTGACAAAAATAGCCTCCCTCACTCCTCGTACAAACCATTTCTCCTCCCTGTCCAAAATATGTTCTTTGCTGCCCTCCAATGAGTGTTCTTATGTTTCAGGTGGAGGTAAACTGCTGAGTCTTGACCTGAAGATTTGGCCCTCCTGTGTTGAGCCATACATTTGTTTAATGGTTGTTTAGTTATACAAGTCTGTGTATTTCTCTCTGCATTGGACTGCATACACAAGATTACTTTTTTCTGTTGGGATGAAAAAGTAAACTTACTCCACTCCCAGGGCTCAGTGTACCGTGCTCCCTGTAGATGAATTTATCAAATGCTCAGCCACACATCAACAATGTTTTGTTTCAAAATAAAGAACCATGTGTTCTCCATCTTTGTCTGCCAGGGGTGTTACTTCTGTGTGAAGCAGTATGCACTGGAGTGTTCCCGTATTCCCATGGGCCAGACAGTCAACTCCCAGGTAAATGCTTGACAGAAATCTGCACTGCCGTGTGGATGCACAGCTCTGAGCTGTGCCTATTCTTCTGTGTGGCTTTGTTGGGATTGGTAGCACGAAAAGAGAGAGCAAGAGTAACAAAATGGAACACTAAATGATGTAAATGTCTCAATTTCACATGTGAGAGACCAGGTGTGCTGATCTCCTTTCATACCAGTGGTTTTACACTTGGATCCAGGGACACCTGGAACCCAGAGGGAGGCTTGGGGGTTCTAAACTGGGTTCCAGGGGTTCTTACGAATGTTCCAGGGCTGCTGTTTGGGTGTCCAGGGGTCTTGGGGGATATTCCATGAGTCAGTAAGATTGAAAGTTTTGATGTTCTAGGGATCTTCTTTGGGATTTCCAGGGATTCCCTGTACATTGGAGATTATTTTCACCATATTTTCAATATAAATTATTGCAATTAAAAATTACTTTTCTAATGACGTTCTCCACTTACAGCTCAGTGTAATCTTTTCATGTTAAGTGTAGATACTTGTACAGTTTGGTACGAAAAGACAGCTTAACTCTCCCAATGTATGGATAACTTAAAATGCTAGACCAGGATAATAAAATCTAAAAAATAAATAAATAAAAAGAATAAATGTCAGTCTTGGGGTCAATGGTGCAAGAATGTTTAAGAAGTGCTGATGTATACGATTAGTGCAGCAAAAGTTGGCCCATGATAGAAGCTGGTCAGGACAGGATGTGCAGATGTGATCAGCAATGTAAGTGTTCAGTTTCCAACAAAATACATCAGTATAACATGTATTTTTATGTTGTTGCTCTGTGGTCATTGCTGTAGTTTTGCTTTATTTTGTCTCTGGTCCTTCAGACAGGTAAACAGTGAGCAGCTGGATGGAAGGACAGATTATGACACTGAGCCATTTGTTTTTGGACTGAAAATAATTCCATCCACATCCTGACAGCATGCATGTTCACATGTAGAATAAATAACTGACAGGTGTAGTATCATTTTCTATATGTATCAAACCTGAGTGCATTTTACATTATTATAGCAGAATAAACAATATGATAAATAAATATGATCCATATAAGCAAGGGGTTTTAAACCTGCAACGAGCTCAGCTGCTGCTGACTTTCTCAAAACTGACGAGAAAAACTTAAAGTCGTGTTTCAGATAGATGTCTGTCCTGTCTGTCACAATCAGCGGCTGTCAGTACTTTCTCTGTGCAGAGTGTTTGGTTTTATCTTCTAACCTCCACAGTGGGTTAGTCGCTGCTCTGTGCACACAAGAGGACTCTGTTTCATTAAAATAAGGAAAAGCTGGATTTACGTGAGAAAAACAGGCAGCACAGAAACGTGTGTAAATTCTGCAGAAATGCACATAACCTCAGTACATGAGTGCATTTAATTGCACCGATTGTTGTCTGGGTGCTGCAGAGTGACATCATGTTAACACACCACAGTTAATTAGAACAATGATGATGAAAAGAAAATCTTAAAATGTGATGCAACTGAATTTGCATATGACCTGCTGCTTGTTGTTTTTTTTTTTTAATTGGAAAGGAGGCTGTGTGCACAGGATTAATGAGCTCCAGTAATCTGACATCTCCCACTTAGAAAAGCAGAATACTGAGTTTTAAGTATTCTAATTGTCCAGTCTGGTGTGGTTATTCTGTAGCAGCCTGGTGTCATTTTCACTTGAGTGCCATGTGTAATGGCACTGCACTCTGGCACAGCACTTCTCCAATCAAATTTCTCAGTGTCCTGCTGTCTTCAGATGGCTGCAGGGTCTTAATGAACTGGTGGTTTTCATAATATATGCAGTGTATATGCATATATTTATATAGTGTGTGTGTGTGTGTGTGTGTGTGTGTGTGTGTGTGTGTGTGTGTGTGTGTGTGTGTGTGTGTGTGTGTGTGATAAAGGAACATGACACCCAGTGCAACAGTGATTTTAATAGTTTTTGGACACCAGTGAAGCTCTATGGCAGAACAGTCATTAGGGAAATGAGTTGCTACTTTGGGTCTTCTTGTGGCATATATTGACAATTGGGAAATGATGCCAGACTGATCCTTTAATATATTCATTGAATTCTAACCAAGGTAAAAACATGAAGTGCATCACAAAACACTTTTTCTAGCACAGGCATGCCAAATACTGTTTGGTCAACAATGACTGCAACAACCAAACAAAATGATGACAGCAATGGCCATGTTATCTTTATGCACGAGTCACAGCATGCTACAGTCTGTACATTTCAGTACAGTTCATTCTGATCTTTACTGGGATGATGAGCACACTATGAAGCTGTGATGGCAGCCGTTCCACACATGTTTCTCAGAGCTGGGGTCCCCAGGGTTCAGCTGATTGACTTATCTTCCCCCTCTCATTCTTCCACTCCTCTTCTCTGTATATTAAATCTGAACTGAGGCCATGTTGGCTGCTAATATGAAGTGTAAATATTTGAAGTGACTGTCTTTCAGTGTCTAGATGTGTCTCGCTGGGCTATGTTGTGTAGTTTTTCTCACTCTGTTTCTTACCAACACATCCAGGTACCATACTGCTAAATGACATAACAGTAGAACACAGTTTTGGGGTTAATTTTCCAAATGTTCTCAGTTCAGCACAGAAAACAGACATGTAGAACATTTTTGTCATTTATTTTGAAAACTGTAGACATTAAACTTTGCCTTGCTGGCCTTTATATGAATAAAAAAGGAAAAAGTCAAATGTCTATTGTCAGATATACTACAAAAGGACTCTGACCTGCATTTTCTAAAATATAAAAGACAAGTTTGGACTCTTTGAGTGACTTTTTAATTCACTAAACGATGAATCTAATTATTTCTTAGACCAAGCTCACTCTTCTCCCTCAAAGAACAGTTGTTTAAGTGCTTTTAGCCATTAACCCCAAGAAATTATTGGTATTGGGTAGCTGACGATAAGTCTGATCCCAGACTTATATTTACCAAAAGGCTAAATATGTATGATTAATGACACCTAATACCAGCAGCAGCTTCAGCCCACTTCGTTGTCCACAAGCTACTTCATTCAAACACTAAAGGCCCTGATTCCAAACTATTAAGTTGATCATCTTAAATTATTGATACAATTTGAATGTCTAACTGGGAGAGTGTGACTGACATGAAGGGATCCACTAGAGAGAACACATATCTGTTGGAGTTGTTGGGACTATAGAGAGTCAGTCCACTTGTGGTTGTGCAGACACTGGTCTGCAGAGAGTAAACAACTGACACCAACACCAGCCAAGTTTAATCCTACCTTTAGCAACGTTTGTCATTTTAATGAGTGAAAGTGATCAGTGCTGGCTAAAATGAGAAGCTGCCCCCTAAATGTTTTGTATACTGCTCATTGCGAATAAGAGTGGAGCATCTGCAGATATTGATATCTTTGGGGTTTAGCAAAATCTATGTACTTTGCCAAACAAGGTGTTAGAACAGAGTCAATGGACCAAATATTTTCACGTTCACACAGTCTGATTTCCACTCATACATGCAGGAAAATGCTTGCCTTGTAAAGTCTGGCGGTCATTAAAGAGCAGCACACTGCAACACTAGCAGGCTGAGGCAGACTAAACACAGCATGTTCATTTTATCCCCAGGCTGGACAAACCCTTCCGATAAAAACCCATTTCGATTCTTAGAACATCTTTTGAGAGACATACAAAATTATTGAACACACATATCACACTAACCTCTAATGCGATGGGGCTTGAAGCGCTTCTCCTTGGAGAGGCATTTGAAGTCAAATGGTAGTGATGATGATGTTGCTGCTTGTAGCTGGCTTTCCAGGTTTGGGTCAGTCAGTCTTGAGTAGAACCGAGTCTTTGCAGAGTCAGTTTTGAAAAGAGCTGCTCACAGCAGTAGGTTGTCCCAAACAGAGATGCAAACTTCAGAGCACGTCTCCTCAGGATGGGAAACCCCTCAGGAAACATACAGTTTCTAGAACTCCAGCAGACGGAGGTTGTTGTACCCAGCTTTGAGCTCGTTGTTGCTTTGCTGTTCATTGATTTCATGATGTTGGTTGTCAGGTACATCAGCTGGTTTCACAGTAAAAAGTGTAAAAAATATGTTCAGTTTTTTTTTTTTTTTTTACTTTGTACTAGCAGCTTCACGGTGGCAACAAGGCACTGCTTCACAAATTCTCCTTCTGAATGAGGTTTCAGCTTCTTAACTATTAGGTCGCTCAACCCAAAACTTGTCTGCATCATACTGTCCCTGTCTGAATGTGGTTCTTCTGAAAGCTGCAGCTCATCCATTTTGGCATGTTTCGAGCTGTAACGCTATATATTGGCCTTAACCCATAAGAACGCGGACCCGTTTCTCCTTCAAGGAAAATTATGGGGGACATAAAACAGACTAAATAGACTACATAGAACACATTTCTGACATTTTTGCGCCACCCTAGTGTCAAAGATCTGTAATGTTACATATATATCACATTAGGTTTTCTGTGACAATTTTAAGGTTAAAGGCCCTATGTGACATATATGTCACAACGATATTTATCTGATTTGTTTTACATCACTTTGTTCAAGAAACGTGTTCACAACAGGTTAAATGTAATAAAGGACATGTTATGTAAGCATTAAAATTCTTAAGTGGCTTGAATCTTACCTTTAGCAACAAAAAGAAGCTTTTTAAATTTAGCTAGTTCGGTCACATGTGTTAACCTAGCACACAGACATCTTGGAAATGTTGTTATGGGAACACAAAATCACATGACCTGTCACATGACCAATCAGGATGTTCAGTATGTGTCACTTAGGGACTTCATGAGTTAAAGCCAAGGATAAAGGTGTATGAGGAACTTTCCAGGACATTTAAAGGACTTGTGACACCTGTGTCACCATGGGTTCTTTTGGGTTAATCATCACTGTGATGGCGTCCCCACAAACAAACTTCTTTTGTTGTTTGTCTTTCAATGTTTTTGTAGTGCTCTTTTGGTATTTATGAATTACTCATGGGCCTGATCAAATGGTGGTACACATTGGTGGTGGTTGAGGTGAGGCCCCCCCCTTCACTGAAGCACTTTGAGTATCATGATAAAACACTATTTAAACTGTGTTTTTTGTCCTTGTTGAGCTGTATGTCTTGTTTCCTATGCAAGTACAATGAGTACAAACTGGAGTCAAATTGCTTGCATGTGCACGCAAACTTGGCCCATAAAGCCAAATCTGATTCTGATTTTGATTCTGATTCTGATATCACTTTTCAGATTCAGACTTTTCAGAGAAGTATATCAAATGTCAAGGAAGCTCAAAATGGAGCATTTGTAACTAAGGCGTTGAATAAGTGTTAATTATATTGGTAGTCTTTCAATCAAATCTTAAAATGCAGTAAGTTGCTTTTACTTTACTCACATGCTGTTTCTTTACTTATTATGATATTATGCTCCTGTTTCAGACGCTGGGTTTTGAGACATTGGTTAATGCTTAGTCACAGAAGAAAAGGTCTAAACACAGAGCCCTGCTCTTACCTGGGCAGCTCCTCTGATGTATGACACTCATTAGGCACAACTGCTGTTGGCACTTGTCAAAATGTCTACAGAGTGATGTAAGAGGTTGTCTTTTATAAAAGAGACGGTGGCTTTAAGCACAGTGGGGTGGCAAAAGGGTTTAAGTATCGAGAAAGGCAGAAAGGATGCGTTTACTCCAGCTACTGAGTGTGCTGAGAATGTCCTCAAATAGTCTGAAAAAAGGCTTGAAGTTGACTGAACAGTGTTAAATCGTCTTATTTCTGAATTTTCTTTCTGAAAACACAGATATGTATGTGAGAGAAGGACTTCTAAGTGCAGTTAATCTGTGGTCCACTTGTCCAAGTGAGAGTAGAAGTAAACCTTGTAATGTGATGTTGTGCCAGTAATCCTCAGTCAGTCTCATGTGGACATTGTTGCTTTGCCTTGGTGTCCATTATCAATGCTTGTGTGCCATGTAAAACCATATGGATTAGTTCATTAGGTCATGAAAAAGTCAGCAAACATATGAAAAATATCTATCTTGCTAACCACTATAAGCTCCTGATCACGTCGGACCGAGTTTTGTTGCTTATGAATTTGTTTTCATTTGTTAGAGGCAGATTGTATTTAGGCTTCTTTCAGAAGATACAGTCTCACTTAACTTTTTTCAGAAATGACTTCACTTAATGCTTTACACATATCTAATCACAATTCCTCTCACACCATTGTCTCCCAACACAGTAGAGGATTCACAGCTACTAATTTCCACTGATAACCACTATGATTCAGTGACACTGGAGCAGCTTTCCCCTCTGAGCTGGGAAATTCATTGTCGTCTTTTCAGTTTTTTTTCATCAGTTTGTAAGGATGTTCAGATCTCAGATTCAGATAATAATAATAATAATAATAATAACAAATATTATTATTATTATTATTATTATTATTATTATTA
>JBBMOE010000026.1:2061041-2107133 GCA_037975065.1 Chaetodon trifasciatus | reverse complement strand
AACTGCTGCTGCTCCGCTCTGACAGACTCTACAATCTTGTTGGATTTCTGGCTACTGAATTGGTTCGAATCCTATCTAAATAATAATAAGATTACAATGTGTCTGACTACATATCTCAGTGAACAAAACGATGCAAAGTTTCCCAGGGTTCAGTTCCAGGGCTTCCTTTGTTCAAACTCAACCTGCATGCTCCCACAAGCTGAAATTAGGCAAATCTGCTGAGTGCAGTCAGTGATTGTTATGTGCTAAAACGATGAAGGAAGTGTTCTGTTGCAATGTGGGGGAGCTCCATGCTATAGTTAAACATGTACATATGATGGTTAGTTTATAGGCTGATTCCTAAATATATATATATATATATATATATATATAGTTAAACTTAAAAATGCATCATATTTCACAATTTATGTAAAGCACATTGCAAGTTCATTTACATTTCACATGTGGTCAATTGACGTGCTACAGTTACACAGTTTCACACATGGTAACTGCCCAGGCTCAAAAACACTTCATGTGGGGAATTCCCCTATAGGCCGAAAGGTCTGCTTCAGTGACAGCATTCTAATTTGTGTCTAGAAAACCAAAGTTGTGGACACTTGTTGTCTCTGGTGTTTCCATTAAGATGAAAATGGCATCAATGTCTGACCTTATTTTTAAAATTAGGTACTAAAAAACTGCAAAAGTAAAAGGCTACAGATATTCAAGGATCAGACGTGAAAGTTGTCATAGACACCTAACAACACATATGTGTTATTTGTAATGTTTGACTTTGACCTTGGTGTTTGTAAAAATCCCTCTTCGGTCTGAATGAATACAGTCAACCATATTTAAAATATAGTGAAAGAATTGATGTAAACAGTTTGTGTTGACACTGCAGTGGTGTGTTCACAGTCAGGTCGTTCCAGCTCACTAAGAACCCTTCTGCCAGAGTTCTTAGAGGAACATACTGCTCATCTTACATCACTGCAGTAACTACCTTTGTGTCAAATACACACAAAGAAAAGAAATTAGAGTGCTTGTATGTGTACAAAATCTATTCAAATATTTCTGTTTTTCAGGACAGAAAATGCAGGGGTACAAGCTTTAAGTGAAATGTCATCCTTTAGCCTTCCACTTATGACTGTCCTTGTCTTTTTTTTTTTCAATCAACTTTTACAACTTTGTGTATTCTCTTGTTCTTGTGTGATCCCAGATGATTACACGCTCTCCCATCAATGTAGCCGCTGTCATTAACTTCACTTCCACTGAATGAGGCTGACAGGAGACAAGCTGCAGCCCTGCGACTCCCCCTAACAATTTGCTCTTGTCAAAGATACACAGGCTGTTTAATTAGCTAGAACATGAATAGTTTGGGATTAGAGGTTAGGAAATAATAAATGCGAGCTTGATAGTCAAGAGGACACACACAGGAAACTTACCTCTGAGTTAGAAATGTCTGGAGTCCCAGTGGCTCCCTGGCTCCATAGATAGCAGGCTAAGAGGTCACACTTAATTTGTCTGGCAGACAGCAGGAACACCACCTGGGAGAGAAAAGTTAATATTCATCTTTTCATTTCTCTGTACCAAAAGAACATTCGTCTCTCTTATCTCTGCAGCGGGGGGAGTGATGAGGGTGAAAGTCTCCTGCCCTTTTGCTCATTTCTGAACAAATGCTGAGGTGGGAAAAGGTGTTAAAAGGTTGCAGACACAGATACAGAAGATGTTCTCTCTAGCTATGCAATATGCAATTTTTATTTCTTCTTCGATTTGATAAAGCCTGTATGTGTATGTTCCAGGCCAATGGTCCAGATGAAAGTAAACACAGGAGTAGCATGTAGCTGTCCCTCTAAACTCCTTTTGTGCTGTAATTAAGTGCACGCCATAGCCTCTCATTGCAGCAATTTGCATTTCCAATTAATGCTTTTGTCAGCCCTGTTTTCATGTTGGATTTAATTAAATAAGATGCTATTATGAATCTGATGGATATCAAGTTGCTTACAAAAGGCTCTCACCAAGGAGCAATGGGAGTCACAGAGCAGCAGGGCCTTAAGGTGCACAACACAAGGAAGTCAAAGCTGGGTACAGCTGGAATGGCAGGGTATTCCCCTTCAAATGCAAAGCAGGTTCACCAGTGGATAGTTCCAAAGATAACACCTGAAAGAAGGCTGTGTCTGCCAGATTTTATTCATTTTCCAGAATGATCTTGTAATGAAAATGGCCAGGCTTGAGTTTGGAGTTAAAAAACCTTGTTTGCTGTGACTTCTTTTGCCCTGTGACGAGTCATTCTGTGCTGGTAATGACTTGTCCCCCCTCTGTTTTAGCTCTCGATGCTCTTCACTGAGGAGTGTGATAAGGTGCGGGACCTGATGCATGTTCATTCCTTCAGCTACGACTTCCACCTGCGAGTGGTTCATCAGTACTTGGTCGGCTGCCATATGACACTACGCCAGGGCTACCAGCTCACAGACTTCCTAGACGACTTCATCTCCCATCACCCAGACATTCCCAAGTTTGGCCGCAACCACGTCTTCCAAGGTGACTTTGGTGTGAAGTTCCAGTCTGGATGTCTAGAATAACCAGCAATAGGTAGATTCACTGAAGGTTTTGTGCTGGAAAGAGCAAACTATCATCCAAATGACTACATCAGAAAACCATGTGATAAACTCACAGTGGGTAGAGAGGAGAAAGTTAGCTATTGCTAAGTTTAGCTATTCTGCAACAAACTGATTTCTGTCTGATCAGGTAATCCATAAACAAGCCTAATAATGTGGCCAAGCATTCATTGCTGCCTCTAAATACTTTTTGGCGAAACCACTTTTCACTTGGTACCTGTAACGTATTTACATGGGCTACCCTGCACTAAAGGTAAGTAATGGTACTTAAAAGCTAATAATCCTGCTTCTGCCACCATCTAGTAGTTGGTGCATGCCTTGTCCCCACCCTCTGCAGAACAGCGGTTTTACAACATTACATGATAGATGGGTGGTCAGCGGTTTGACATTTCAACCCATTGAGATTAGTAAAGCAGTGCTTTTCCTCCATATGTGATTTTAGTCTTTCACAGTATAAGAACGTACGCGGTAATTCCATATTCCACATGGGGTACGCCACAAACAACACCGTCACTATAAATCTCTGCCTCTGGCCATTTTGATTGCCGTTGGTGGACAAATTCCACTTCTATATTTCACTTTAAAAGTTTTCTATACTTATTTCTCAGTGACCAAAAGAAAATCTGTCAAATATGGCGGCTGTGGCTCAGGAGGTACAACGGTCGTCCACCGATCAGGAGGTCGGTGGTTCGATCCCTGGCCTCGGCAGTCCACATGCCAAAATATCCTTGGTCAAGATACTGAACCCCAAAACTGCCCCCGATGCTGTGCCATCGGTGTGTGAGTTCATATGTACGTTGCTTTGGATAAAAACGTCTGCCAAATGACTGTAATTGAAAATAGTTTCTCTGCCCTACAGTATGTATTTGTGTATCAGCCCTGCTTTAGTCTTGCCAGGAGGTCTTTCTGAGTCACTGAAGAGATTAAAGATAGATGTTTGCATATAGATAAATACATAGGTATTTATGTCTCCACATGAAGGGTTTTAAAGCTCTGTGGGTGGGCGGGAAGAACTGGGATATCTTGTGATTATTTTTGTGACGGTCTCTGATCCTTGGGCTCATCAGGGAGCTTCTCCATCTCCACGGGGATGATAACAGCTCACCAGCTGTACAACTACATCACTGACCACGCCAGCACCTACGGCATGAAGCCACTTCGCATGTCCAAGACTACAGTCACCACTGACAGCAAGAAAGGGACGCCTGACCTGCATGAGTACGCACTAGTGGCTCTGTGGAACAGGTAAAAATACATCAGCATCACAGAATGATTATATTCTCCTGACAGAAGCTGCTTCATCTAAACTGTCTCTTTCGTCTTTCTTGCTTTAGTTCGGGCTCTTACAAGGATCTGGAGGGCCTGCACCACCACGATGACTTTGACGTGTCCCTGGTGGTGTGCCATAATGCCGCTCCATTTGAGGAACAGTCAGATGGGGAGAGGCATTTGTTGAGGTAAAGAGAACAGATTAAAGAAGACTTAAAGAGTAAAATACTGAATAATAACACTCAGTGGGGAGACCAGAGCACAGCACTACTGTAACACTGTGACTCTCACAACATGAAATCTGGGAAGAGGCTGTTTTAGACTGTTTTCCTCAAGTTCATCACACAACTTCAATGGTGTACACTGTTTTCATGCAATACATGCAGGGTGTGTTTTTCACTTTGATAACGTGTTATTTTCTTCTGTGTTACCATTAGTTGATTCATCCATTTTTCTGAAAAAAAAGAGACAGCATTTGCAAAATATCACTTAAAACAACTGCTTTTCTGTTTTCTATGTGACTGTTTGAAGATATCACTTTGACTGTTTTTTTCTGAAATTTTATTGATTCAGCAACTAATTTATTGATTGAAATATATGACAAAGTCTTTAAAATAACTGACTCAAAAAAATCTTGGGACATGAAATAAAATTCAGTACCAATATTGTGTACTTACTACTTGAGGCCACAGTGGTTGCTGTTAGCAAAAGTTACAAAGTCTAGTTTGATGGTTGAAATAGCCACACTTGACATGTTAATTAATCTGCATGTACTTATTTACAGCAAGCTGTTCTTATACAGGGCGGCACGGTGGCGCGCGTGCCTCACAGCAAGAAGGTTGCCGGTTCAATCCCCGGGTCAGGCGGGGGCCTTTCTGTGTGAAGTTTGCATCTTCTCTCCGGGCACTCCGGCTTCACAGACCAAAAACATGCTCACTAGGTTAATTGGTGACTCTAAATTGTCCCTAGGCTGCAGTCGGCTTGCGACCGGCTCAGGGTGTACCCCGCCTCTTGCCCGTTGACAGCTGGGATAGGCTCCAGCCCCCCCCAACCCCGAAAGGGATATCAGGGGTATAGAAGATGAATGAATGAATGAATGTTCTAATACAGCCAACATACAGTATACAGCGATATTTCTGTGATAGGCCACATACTTTTATTTGTAGGTTGCGGTTCTATGTGATCATGACCAGTCAGAGGGAGCTCTTCCCCCGCCTCACTGCTGACATGCGCCGTTTCAAGAAGCTTCCTCAGATCCACCGTGATCCTGCTGAACTGGGAGGCCGGCTCCCCCCAGATCGAGGGGAGGCCTGCGGGTCACGTGGTGCTGAGCAGGACCTCTGGGAGGAAACTTCGTCTGAAGCTGCAGTCGCCTTGGCCCCAAGTGATGGCAATGAGTTTTACCCTCTGGCAGGGGGTGGACCAGAGGCTCAGGGGCTGCTTTACCCCTCCCCACTGTTCCCTCTGCTCAACAACGAGGTGGCGTCAGCCCGCAGACAGATCCAGGCCAGTGTGGAGCAGGCCATGGGTCACTGCCGCAGGGACAACCTGTGGAGGAGGCTGTTCCATGGAGAGCACCTGGCCCTGGACAAACTGAAGCTGACCAAGCTGTCG
The DNA here is from genome assembly GCA_037975065.1 of Chaetodon trifasciatus. Classification (NCBI taxonomy): domain Eukaryota; kingdom Metazoa; phylum Chordata; class Actinopteri; order Chaetodontiformes; family Chaetodontidae; genus Chaetodon; species Chaetodon trifasciatus. Next base: position 2,101,659 of record JBBMOE010000026.1, on the reverse strand, counting down.
TTCAGCGAGCTGGAGGAGCTGCTGGAGGCTGTGCAGAGCCGCTCGGTGGGGGAGATCGACCCACAGCTGGTAAGATTCCCACTGAAGCTTTTCATTTCACGTGGGTCAGAACTCGAAAGTAACTTCTGGGTGCACATATTAAGGTCTGGTAAGAAATAATGTAAGGGTTTAAGGGTTTGGTGTATTTCAACCTGTATCTTATTTACATTGTTTTGGCTCTTGGTTCTGAAACATTGTATATGGATATTGTTGAGACGTGGGGACATGGTGACATCTGTATAAAGAGGTCTGATGCAACAAGAACCTTGGTTCTTTTCCTCTAAACCTTCATGTTAGCTACACTTAGCTAATCTGAACAGTGAAATGATCAGCTAAACTGCCCTCTGTCACTTCAGCTCTGACCTGCTGCACAGGTGCTGCATAGCTTTAGATGTGGGATACAGTCGCTGTTTTTCATGTCAAGTAAGTGGCACGTATTGGCTATGGAGTCCAGAGTCAAGCCCAAGATGTGATGTGTTGCTGCAGGACTGTTTCCTGACCATGAGTCCAGCCTGGTACCAGAGCCTGATCAAAGTCCTCCTGAACCGCTTCCCTCAGAGTTGCAGACACTTCGACGACAATGGCATCCAGTATCTGGTGAGAAGAAGCTCTTCGTTTCCGTTCTCTTTGTGTATGACAGCAAATGAACCACCGTCAGAAAAGACACGTAACTGGTGTTTTCCAGTTTTTAGAGGTTTGTTTTTATTGGAGGTGTGTTAAGCCTCGGCATTTCTCTGGGTTCTGCATGATTTACTACACGGTCAGTCACAGTCATTATATTGAAAGAATAGTCCGTTGTGTGTGTGTGTGTGTGTGTGTGTGTGTGAGAGAGAGCTGTGTTTCAATGTAAAAAAGACTCAAGTGGGATTATTTTTATCTCGAGGTGGATAATTATGGGATCCCTCAGAGCTTCAGAGACTACTCATTCAATTTGTAAATGAGAAATCTGGAGGTGAAAAAAATTGCCTGATTTCTTGAGACTGACAGACTGTGACCTCAGCCTGACCTCTCACGTCTGTCCTTTCCCTGCTCTGCATTTTATTAGCTGCATCTTTTTTTTTTTAACTGCCTCAAAGGCTCTTGTGCAATGAGTGTTTACTGATCCATTCTGGATCAATTCACAGTGGTGTGGTGTTCGTTCCTGACGCCTACAACAAGGCTTTCTGTTTACACTACAGCTCGGATTTAATAGCTCTGGCTGGAGTCCCTCCGTAGCAGCTACCACTGAGACTCATGGGTGGGGTAGTATTTTGAATGTCCTTTCTTGCTTCACAGGCAGCTGTTGGTTTCCATACAAACTGAACATCCATGAACCCTCTTTCCATCACAGTGAACATCAAATCTACATTTGTTTTTTTCAGCTACTCTAATGTATAATTTTCAAGGAGGTAAAACTTGCAAACCAGTTGATATCTCCCAGTGCGACAGTGTGGCTCATTGATACATTCAACGTTGGTTCAGGACAGCACATGGGATTTGTTGACATTGACAAAAATATAGTATATCACGACTTACCCTATAAATATTTTGTATATAACCAATTGTTGAAACACAACCTTACAGTACAGCACTTTAATTATCCAGGAGACTCCATTATGTCTGTGTTGAGGAACATTGTAGTTTTGAATAACAGATAACTTTCAAATATGAGCTTAGGGGAAGAAATGCCTCTAGCCAGCGTCTCTGCACACTTTGCTCGATCCATGTCAAGTAACTATCAACATTTCAACATTTGCCCTTTTCATTGTCACTGATGTATAGGAAGAATCCTTGTCAGTAGACAGCTTCACTTTTAAAAAATGTCCATCTAGTCTATATCCATGCCTGTGATCTTGTTTCAGGCTGTTCTCAACCAGAAGTTCACTGACTGCTTTGTTTTGGTCTTTCTGGACACCCAAGCTGGAAAAACAGTGAGTTATTATACTGATATGATCATTAGTGTAATACTATAGTTGTGCAAACATCTCAGCAATGTTCCTTTTTTGTGTCCTTCCTCCAACAGAGTCTCAAGGTTGTGTTTCGGGAACCGCTGCCATCACAGCCACAGGCAAGCAGCAGCCCTCCTCCTCAGCTGGTGTCCATGTATCATCACCTGGAGTCTGTCATCAACACCGCCTGCTACAACCTCTGGACAGGACTATTATAGAGCTGATCAGTGCTGGACTTACCTCATCTCCTGTCTGTGTGACCACGATGATGAGACATGGACATAGCAAGTAAAAGGAGAGAAAACAGGAACACATTTACCAGATGTTTTTACAGGTCACAGAATTGACACCGGACAAAAAAGACCAGAGATTCAGCAGCCTCAAACCTGTGTGTTGCTCCCAGTCTTTTTTATTTTTTTGTTCAGCTGGTGAAGACTTCTTGCATCAGTTAGCCCACCCAGCCCCAAACCAGTCAGAGAGAAATCTGATTAAAAACTAAATGGCTTCTAACTGATGCATAGAAAACCGCCATTAGCTGGTTCAGTATTCCTCTGATATACTTGCTTTTAAATGGGCATTCATGTGTGCATTCTAACCACCCCATTCATCCTGTATGGCTTCAGAGCATTGGCTGCGTTCAAGAACTAACACTACATGTCCTCAAGATGGAATTAAACCAATGAAGGATGGCAGCAGTATATGTGTCATCATGTTAAGTTCCATATGTTTATGAGTTGGAATATGTGAAAAAGTTCCAGTGTTGGCCAGTGATGGTCCCACCCTGATCAGCTTGATGGTGGATCACTTTTTAAATCGCGCAGTGTGCTGCTCCAGCATGAACAGTACTACTCACATGGCAGCTGCATGTCTATGTGTACGTTTTGTTGCAAAGCAAGTATATCACAAGCACCGTGTCATTTTTCTCTCTGAGCCAGGCTAACTTGGGGGGAAAATCCAATGTTCGATCAGGGTTTCCTTTCTCCATAAATCTGGCCCTTCTGCACTTTCATGTGATCATTAGCACAGAACCCCCTGGTCGGTTATGTCAGCTTACATTTCCAAAAAAAAAGAAAAATACATAGCCAGAGCTGAAAGATACAACAGGTCTGTTAGCCGCAACGTATTTTTCCTGTAATACTCAAGTTCACAACAGTTTATACAGTTGGGGTTCTTTGGATAGTAGCCGGGTGGGAAGTCAGACTTTGGAACTGCTCAAACTACAGACCGCCATCCAAAACGTCTGACCAGAAATCAAACCAATCATTGAAGAGCCAGATCGCTAATAGTTCAGGTGCTCAATCAGGCAATGTCACCTCAAACTGAAAGACAACTGATCTGGGCAGAAATTTGGCCCAGTTCTAAACTTAGTCTTGGGAGACCAGAAATGAAACCTGGGCTTCATCCACACAGTGTCTGTCCAGCTTCAGACAGCGAAGACTATTTAATGAGTGAGACAATTGCTTGCTTGCCTTGACCATGATGTCCTGACTGCACTGATGGAATGGATGAGGATCTGTCCATACAGCTCAGCAGGAGACTGATCTGTCTCATCCTAAGTTGAGCATTGTTGGGCTAACACAGAGTAGAGGTAAACACTGAAATCAGGGGGTCAGCATTTCCCACCACCTCCACTAACCAGTTCCTGAGTAAACCATTAGCACTGGTAAAGTAACAGGTTGAGTGTCCCATGATGAGGACAGTAATTTGTTGTGTTTAATTGTGTTATTAAACCAAAATCAAAATTTTGCACAGAATGTAGACTTGTAGCAGTTTGATTTGGACATCTTGTTGGAAGGGTCCTGGTGGTTTTCAGGGATCAGGTCTGTCTGAAGACCTTTAGCACAGAGCTGATTGACTTCGCCCATTCTGAGCAGTAAATGTGGAAGGTAGATGAGATTTGTTCATCTTTCCAGTGTCACATAAGCAGAATGCTTTCAGGCTGGTGGATCAGGACCTAGAAGAAGGTCCTGCAGTACTGCGCTCTGACACATATTCTGATGACCTGATGGTTAAGGAAACCTTTTACCAGTGAAGAAGACACTGCTTTATTTCTTTCTCATCACTCTGAACGTATAGCAGCAGCTTGGATTTCCTCAATCCGATGACTCATACTGAAGTACAATGCAAGTCAGTCATAAGATGAACACTTCTGGTTATATAACTGCACAAGGTTCATAGTCCACAGCTTCATTAATAGGTCTGAGTTACCTCGGATCTTGTGCCTTCTTGTAGCATTTTGCTAGCTCTTCATACCACACCAGTGTTTTATGAGTGAGTCAGCTCACATCAGTGTGCAGAGTGGAAAGATTTTCTGTTCAATTTTCAGAAGTGTCAAACCTGTTACTCCCACTGCCGTATCTGGTGCCCTGAAGTGCCTTTCTGTCTTGTCCTTTTTTTTTTTTTTTTTAATTCCCAAACCTATGAAGTGATGCTGTTGTCATTCCATCAGCTTTGCTTCGAGGATATTTGGAAACACACCCTCCTGATGTTATGCAGTGAAAGTGCCTAAGTCGGTTTGGAGAATGTGACAGAAATTGCCTTTCATGAGACGGAAAATGGGTCATATTAACTGTGATGATTTGCATAATAGCATGCCACATGTCATCAGCGCCAAGTGTTTCCAAAACATGTTCAGGGTGATGAGTTTGACTTGTGTCTTCTGAAACATTGCGGCTGGGAATATACCTCAGTTTACAAGAGGCAGACGCCAGCCTGATACAAGACTGTGACATCCCAACCGACATGAAGGCTTGATATTGCAGTACCTTCATTAACGACACGCTCAGCAGCCTTAGATTTGTACACATGGTTGGTGGAAGGAAACCAAATCCATGTTCAAGCTTCTCTGGGGATGTAAAATGAAGGAGTGTTGAGCAAAGCAGCGTTCTCACTGCTAAGAGAATTCAGTCTGAATGTTAAACACTGGATATTCATCATGCAAAATGTGAACTATATCAAGTTAGCCCTTAGTATTTTGATGCTGTAATATAAACACTGCACTGTCTCTAACTAACTGTATAATGTATATGATGTATATACAGAACACTTTATACAGTATGTAAAATGCTAAATAAAGCAGTAGGTTGAATGAAAATGTGTTGAATTATTTTTACATGAACAAAAGTACAATAACAAGAATGTTATGTGGGAATTTGAGATGAATTCAAGATAATGAGATACATACATGGATAACTGAGTTAGCTTCTTTTCACTGATAATTTGACAGTCTGGATTTTCAACGTCCAACTGAAATGAAAAAGCTTTCTGTCAGCTACAGCGTACATATCTGCTCAGTAATTCACTTGTCCTGTGTTTCTTTTGAGGAGAAAAACAAACCAAGAGAGAAATGGAACATTTTTTGTTTCACGATGACATCCCCAAGTATTGCATTAATACAGCAGAGTACTGTCAATTCTCTGGATGGAGACCTTATTTCGATACAGCCAATCAAATCTTGCAAAAGCAGTAACATCAGCGTTCTATCAAAAGCAGAGCACAGTGAGGGAGAACACAACACAATCAGAAGAATTCTGATTAATAAGAACTAATTAAAGAAATGATTGACAGCATTAAGTAGAATTATCAAAATTTATTTTAACAGTAAAAAGTTTCATATCTATACGTAGGAAAATAGGTTCTACAACAGGATGAAATCAATCAATTGAAAGCAGGGGAGACTACTACTACTAAGTGAAAGAAAAGTGTCAAGAAATGAACAGTTAACAAAGACCCAACCAGAACCACTGCTCATCTGGACATTAAGACGTACAGTACAGTACAGTCATTGGAAGACTGCAAATGTATTGTACATACTTGGATTATAACAATTAAATTCAGTTAAATTTGAGGTGTTGGAGAGTACAACTGATATATGTGAAAGCTGGATAAAAACTTTAGTGTCTCCAGAGGGAGCTGTGTTAAGTCTGATAAATGTCCTCAAGTGATGTCACTTGAGTCAGCATCGGTTGAAGACTGAGTTTGAAAGTGAAAAAGTTCAGTTGGGGTCACACTGTTGTCAGCTCAGTGTGATTCACAGTACGTTATTTCCTTGTTAAAAGAGTATTAAAAGACCAGGAAAGTCAGAAACAGGCTTATGTGACACCTCAGCTATAAATAATAGACTGATGATGTGAAGTGCTTGTGGGCTTGTTTTAGTGCTGAACTGCACATAACAGCTTGAGTTTGACAACTGACTGAACATACTACTGTCCAGAATTAGCGCCGAGTGTTGTGGGAGTGTGAATATGCGTTTGTTTACTGATGTATGAACTGCAATACTTGAACTGTGATATGTTCACTTACTGTTCGTCTTAATGGTGATGTGACATCTTAGCTTTGGAATAAAAGTGAACAAACAGCATAGTGATTATGAATCAAGTGTGTGTTACATGGCAAAATGCGCACAGGAAGAGGGGGGCAGGACATTACTGTCAATTAATCTATTGTGTGTGAGTAGAGAGAGGAGATGTCAATCAAGCACGGTCTGTACACTCTCACACAGTCCTGGGAAGAGCTCTAATCAAACAAAATTATTGAAATCATCAATGAAGGTTTAATAATGGTGTACAGGGCCTTTAGTGAGACTACAGAGGCTAAGACTTATCACCTCAATCAGCTAAAGAGAGCACTCAGGTCTCTCAACACAAGCAATTAATGCTTTGCTCAACACTTCCCAATGCCTTCCTGAAATAGTCCTGTATGTTGTTGCCTGCTCTAATGTCATACAATGATTCATACTGAGCAGTGGACGAGGCAGAAATACAGAAAAAAAAGTATCATTTTATGGTTAAGTTTAACTATGTAATCACACGTGAGTTCCACAGTCTGTTTTTCTATCAGTACAGACTTTATCATGAACAGTCTGAGCCTTCAGTGGATGAGAATTAACAGGATCATTTTACATGGCTGAGATCATGTTAGCCTGAATGAAAATAACTTCATGGGATCCAATCAAACAGCCCACTCGTCTCTCCCAACAACATGTACAACAAAGTCTTTGTTAAGATTGTATCTATGGAATTATGGAAGTAAAAAGAAAAAGATGTTAATTGGGCAAAACAAGTATAACAAGCCTGCCATCAAGCAGAACACTTGATGTGATTGGATGCCTGTGCTCATCACTTGCTGTGTGTGCTATAATCTTTGAACCAATGCAGACCTTCTTCTGTGGAGCCTAAAGTGGACAGAGACAATTATCAACATGTATTTTTTTCTTAATGGGTTCCAGAAATAATCTGACACAAAGAGCACTGACCTTGTGGCTTGTATTCACAGCCTATGAATCCCTGGTAGCCATGGCTTTCTAGAGTGTTGAACAGGTAGCTGTAGTTGAGCTCTCCAGCACTGCTGGGCTCATTCCTGCCTGGAACCTGAGCGATCTGAACATGACCTGAGAAAGACGAAAAGACTCTGGCAGTCGACTTAAATGGTTAAATGTGTGATACGAAAAGTATCATCCAGCGTGATGAACCCAGAGAAAATTATCTTTGCAGATCCCTTCTGCTCTGCAAACCAATTTAGCCTCTTTCAGTTCGGTGTCTTGATTTTTTTGGCTCACTGTTTTGATTCAGTCTCACGGCTCTCATCAACCGTGTTTCCTCCAGCAGCAGCAGCAGCAGCCAGTTGTTTACGGTGAAAAACAGCTGTGATAAACTCACTTACATTAGGAATAGGGATATGCCAATTCGATATTGACCCAAATATCTAGATCAGTTATTGGTGACAATGGGGCCAATCGATGGACCGATCCAGGGTGGTAGAAAAAGAAAGCAGTGACCCTCTCATAGGCTTCCATTGAATGGAACAACAGACAGTTCCAAGCACTGAATAGTTCCAGCACTGATCCCCATGCTCGCTGGTTAAGTTGATGAAATGAATGCATTTTGGATACATTTTAACACCTACATTTACCTCAGATTCATTGCAGTTATTGGTGTTTGTTGGCATGCAAAATTTATCTTCCGTTATTAGATTTGTTGTTAAAGTTAGCAGGTTAGTTGTGACCGCATCAGTACACTAATTATGATGACTGCACCTAGCTCAACTTAAATAACATGGTTAGCTTGTATCTGGTTGGTATCTAGAACAAAGTTGTTCCTTGGCTAATTCAATCATTACGGTTTATCTGACATTGCCGTGTTGGTTGGTATTTTTTCTACAACATCATTATTAATGTTGCTCCAGGACCATCATTGTTAGTGATCACAAAGTTCATGAACTTATTGTTATATTGTTGATTTGTTAGTTTTACGCTTAGGGGTTTTCAACAAGGTATGTAACTGTCACAAACAGCTTTCTGTAGCCTCCAAAACAATAATAATAATAATAATAAGTTGAATCAATGCGTCTGAATTGTATATTTTAAGAGAAGTGGAATGCAAATACCATATCCCACCAACACCAAGACAAGCTCCCTTCCACAATCTGGCAAATATGTAAATAGTGCACATGGGACAAACTATTAAATTGAGCTACAGCGGCGTGCACACATCATTCCTTTCACCTACTGGTCTTCACTGTGTGTGTGTGTGTGTGTGTGTGTGTGTGTGTGTGTGTGTGTGTGTGTGTGTGTGTCCAGGCACATTCCTAACACAGTGGAAGTCCCAGTCGCAAGACCATATGGCTTGGTGGTGGGACCAGGTCTCGGGGAGAGAAGACCTGTTTTACTGAAAACAACCAAGGCACATGGAATTGTATTCACTCTCTCTCACACTCACAAAAGTCTCTTGGGCCAGCTGCTTGTGCAGGACAACAAAACTGAAGTCATATTTTTAAAAACTGTTAGCGAGAACACAGTGCTGGATTTGGATGCAAAAGTTCAAATCACCAGTATGAGATCTTTCTCTTGTCCTTCTGTGGAAAGAAATGCAAACACCTTGACAGTGGACTCTCTCTCTGGTAGAGCATGTGTACGTCTAAAACTGAGGCTCTGTCCCGTATGCTTGACTCAAATGTTTCCCATGACAGCTCCGGAGGAGGAGTGACCCTGTGGTTTCATGAGAATGCAGCCACTGAGGCTTTCTCCATATGGAAAAAAGGCTCCAGACGCATCCTGGAGGTGATAGTGTTGCTGCATTGCTGGCTGTTGGCCGAGGAGGCTAATACTATATTGGCTAAGTACTGTTTATTGTGATTTCCAACCTTCGGCATACTGCATGTTCTTTTAAACTTCAGTTCTCAACCTGAACATGGCTGCCCACCCACAGTCAACAGCAGAAGTAAACACATATTACTTTAACTGGCGTCCATGTTTTGCCACTTCAGCTTCTCTAATTCAAACCAGTTCAACCACTTCAGCTACGAAGCATTCTAAACATAGGATCTTCTAACCTTTAAACATACACATCAAGATGATATACAGCAGTATAGCTACACACATACAGTATATCAACATATGTTCTCTCCCCACACCAACAGTGTGCCTCTCCTAAATCTTCCTACCATCTAATCATTCTGTCATTCTGTATCCATCTGTCTGACGATCTACTTGTAGGTCATATTAATTGTAGTTCCACACTCTAATTTTCCACTGTTTTCCTCACATCTTACTCACCAATCATGGGGAAATACTTGTGCATGTTTTGTGTCAGGTTTCCATCCATTATTTGCCAGTGAAAGATGTCCTGAAACAGATTAGAGATCTGTCAAGGCAAGAGCTTCATCATATTTGTTTTGTTCTTTTATTAGCGAGTTAAAACAAATTTTGAAAACACCCACCATTTGCAGCTTGATATTTGGCTTTCCAACCTTCTCCAGTATTGCAGCCGCTATAAACACCAAAATGTAGATCAGTTGAGAAATAACTGATGGCAGGAAGCCAGACATTCTGCATGGCAGACAGAAGGAGTGTTTCCTCCAGAGAAGTGGAAGAAATAAGACACACTTTTATCAAACACTGGTGTACTGCACAGTACTGCACTGTACAGCATCATATCTGCTGAGGACACTATTACAACGAGACACACTTCACTCTGTCACACCTTATATTTCCACCTGAGATAATGGAAGGAATGTGCCGTGCACTTCAATCAATTACCTTCTCACAAAATCTGAGTGGTGGCAAAATGAATTGTTACTGGCCAGCCTCTGGTGACTGCAAATATTTTAACATGTTCTCTTACAGAAAATCTTACATGTCAGGTGAGTTTAGACTTTCATTGCATATTTACAATTTTTTCCGTTGGATGGTTTATGTTCAGAGTCAAAAACATCAGCCGGTGGGCCTAATCTTGCCCTCCACCAGCCTGAAATCTGGGATGCACTGAAATGTGGGGATTTTGCAGAAATGTACTATAGATGTAACAATATAACCGTAAAGCTAATTTAAAATGCCCAATAAAATGATTCTTCACAAAAACTGGCCTTCACCTCCCGTCTAATATTTGATATCTCCCACGAACAGAGAGGAGTGTAAAGTGATACTGAGCTTAATTCTGCTGTTTCTGCATGAGACTGCAGACAGCTCCTGGTGCTCAAATCAAATTTCAGCCACTGTGACATGAATAAAAACTACTTCGTTTAAATTAAGCCATATCTTCCTTTTCCACAGGTATTCCACAGTTTCACTCAACCACAGGCATAGTAAAAAAAAAAATCAGACAAGATTTGATTATTTCCAGACACCAACTGTTTTGTTGCATTTACCTTATTTGACTGACTCTGACAACAGCAGTAACAAATCAGTGTATTTTTGTGCATGCTGGTGAAGTGACACAGTGTCTTACCGTGATGAGGAGAGTCCAGAAAATACCTGGGATCTGTAATCCTTGTATTAATTGGTTCAATCAAGCCAGTGATTCCTTCCTATGAGGAAGAAAGACAGAAACGTCCCAACATTTCACAACATTCGGATTCGCACTGGGAGTGTCATAAGGTGATAGTTGTGCTCCATTGAGAGAATCACTATTATATAAGGAACCATGTATTCAGGGTGGTCAGGGCTGTAGTGAGGAATAAACACACACAAATTTCATTTACATACTTTTTTAAATGTAAAATAACTTCACCCACCTTTTATGATGGTTAGCTCACTTGTCATTGTGTGATTTTTAAAGGCTAAAGTGAAATTCATCTCTGCTGTTTACTGGGCATCACATTATAATTCACCTGTTGCCTGACACACCTGTCCTCAGCAGACAGCGTGGCCTCTGTGCTTGCAGGCAAATGACCCTACAGTATGCACTCACAGCACCCAGCATGGACATCAGCCAGTTTTTCCGACTTTCAGACTTCTGCTTCTCATTCATGCAGTATATCGTATAGTATTCATCTTGTAATACATTAAATTCCTGTAAATGTCAGTTAAATTCTATTTAAATATCTTCCATTTGTTTTAATCTTATGCATATCCTTCTTTAGCTTTGCAGTATCACTATTTCGGAAAGTCTCAGTGCATTCTTACTGCTGAGACTTGCAGTTATGTTGGACAGAAAAGGTCACTCACCTTTGAGAGGATATCAGCAGCATAGATTAGGTTCTGCACAAAGATGGCCTCCATCTCCTTGGCAACTGCCGTTCTGTGTGAGCCCACAGGAATCCTCCCTGCCATCAAGTGGATCCTGATAAAATCAAGGAAAGTAGGTGAAAACCTGCATTTTATTTCAGAACAATATGGACTGCTTCACTATCACAAAATACAGTTTTAGCTGATCAGTGCAACCATTGTGGAAGACTTTCAGCACCAACAACCTGTGTTTAAATACACAGAGTGATGTGGATGGAATCAGAGTGTAACTGGTAGAGAGTGCAGAAAAAACATGTATGCTGTCAGTGTTAGTGGCTCTGGAGGTGGAGGATGCTTCAGTACTGAGTCCATTGCTCTTTACTCATAATAATGATCAACTGGCAACACCATTTTAATAAGTAGTGAAAATCAACTGCATTCTAGTGCTAAATGTTTGAGAAGATGCATGGTCAGATGCGAGGTGACATTCAGGTTTACTACATTCCTTGGGCCCAGACAACAGCTGTTCTACACTCTAGCAGAACAAAGTACAACATTTGAGATGGCAATGGCTGTGCTTGAAAAGCACTCTGCCCCTTTAGCATGTGTTAGCATGTGGCAGACATTCTGACAGCGGCTTCAAATAGCTTATGAAACCACGGCCCAGTGTGTGGCTTTGCACTGTGCTGTGTGATTCTGGACACATGGGAAAGAAGCTGGTACGAGATCATCTAATTGCTAATGCTTATCTCACCACTGTAAAAGACAACTTACTACTGGAGGAAAATCTCACACTGGATGAAGCCCTGACATTTGCATGCCAGCATGGCCCAGATCACACCAATAAACGCTGTTGATGTTCCAAACACACGTTTTCAGGGGGAAAAGAGGAGCAGAACCATCTCAAACACCATCACAATCAAGCAAATAGTAACCAGGAGCAATGCCACTGTTTCAGATGTGGAACTAATACATACTTGGCTAATGCTAAAGACTGCCCAGGTGCAAAACTGAAATGTAATAACTGCATTACAAACCAATCTCTTGCTGAGGTATGCAAATGAGCCATGAGAGAAGTTGTAGTTCCAGAGTTAGCTGAGCTCTGTGTTGACAATGTTGAGCTTGTGGCAGCAGCTTTTTACAAGATTACCTGTTAAATCAACATGAAGCATCAGAGGGAAAAACCCAGGTCCTTGAGCTAATTGTAGATACTGGAGCTTCTGTATCTATCCGACCTGAGACAATTTACAGACAGCATTCAGCAAACTGCCACTCACAAAACCTTAAGTGAAACTATTCACTTAAGCTTAAGGTGACTCTCCTGTCATTGGCTGTCAAACAGCAACAGCTGCTATTGCAAATCAATCCAGCAAAGTTCCAGCCTCCTTCTACATGGTCAAAGCTGCATCACCTCTACTCGGCCTGGATCTGACTAAGATCAGCATCAATGACGAGCTACACAGCAAAGTGAGCTACACCAAGGAGGTAAATGAAGAAGCATCCCCTTCCATCATCCAACAAGCCACTGTGTTCAGAACGTTGGCTCTGGACAGCTGCTACAAACGAACGCTCAGGCTGAACTCCAGTGGACTGATCCAGCAGATAAAAGCTTCACGAAGCTCAAAACAATGCTGCTGAAAAGTCCTGCACTCGCCATCTATGGCACTAAACTGCCAACGTTCACCACTAGGGTTGTTAAAAATGGCCAAAAATAACATTTGATGATTCCTTGTAAAAAAAAAAAAAAAAAAAAAACCTACATGGGTTTGGACTGTAGGGATATCTATTTTGTGCATTATGTCCATAAAAGGGCAAACCAACACAAAGAGATACTTGTATAGGTACATTTATTTCAACATAAACATGTCTGCTGGGTTACACACCATGTTTCTACAGTAGCCCAGAGCAGACAAACCAAACACTGGCTCTCGAGAGTGCCCTGCACATTTGTCTTGAGTTTTAAAGTGATCTGCAACCTCACTGTTAGATGTCACTAATCCTGCTTACTGGTCATTTAAAACTTTTCTACTGCCTCTTACTAAATCCTGTCTGGGGCTACTGATTTGTGTATTTCACATAACTCTCTCCCAGTTCCTTTGTCATCACCATTGATCAGGTGGTGATCTTCTTGCATGTTTTTAGTGGGGGTATTTGTATGGAGGATACCCCAGGTGAGCACGGGGAGAACATGCAAACTCCACACAGAAAGGCCCCTTTCCTCGAGCAGCAGGCCTGCTTTCACTGAGGGCATGGTGGAAGACACGCCACCAGCGGGATTCGAACCGGGATCTTCTAGCTGTGAGGCGACAGTGTTACCGCCTGTGTCACCATGTCACCAAGTTTTTGAATTCTTCTGTTTATTTTCTACATGTATATCTTTTAAAACGTCACAGCTGTCTTTTATATCTCATGTAAAGCACGCTGAATTAAACTTAATTAAACTTGCTCCTTTAGCATGCACACTCTCATCATTATTCTGCACATTTGAATGTTCAGGGTGGAGGTTTGACAGAAAACAATACAAAACTTCTCCACTTTATTCTTCTGATGCTTCACCTTTTGCAGCCCAAAGCTCTTGCATACTCCAAAGCCAATTCCAGACCCTGTCTGAACTCTCTTTCTCTTCCAGGAACAGCTCCAAGACCAAGATCACCTGCTTTCACATCTCCTGCAACACACACACACACACACACACACATCTTATCATTACACCACCATCACCGGCTAATTATTCCTATCATTTCTGAATCAGTGGTGTCTGGGTAAAATAAGCAGCTGCAGACTGAACCTCAGTGTGAGGCCCATGCTGGTGTTTACCCGGCGGGGTGTTGATGAGGACCACCTCCACCCCTGTAGCCTCTCTGGCCCTCTGAAGCTCCTGCAGGTCGGTATCGTACAGCCAGGCTGCCTCCACAGCCCGAAAACCAGCCGAGACAGCCGCGTATATTCGCTGACTGAAGTCTGGAAGCTCCGTGAACAGCCAGGAAATATTGGCACAGAACTTCAGGGGAGCCATGCTAGTCTAACTGAAAAAGCCAACGACCCTGCGTTCACTGTGCGCTGAACTTTTACCATGCTAATAGTGTTAAGCTAGCTACAGTTAGCCAGCGGAAAACGGTCGGGTGAACTTCCATAACAAACTATAGCTGTGACTTGTCTTGATAAGGAAAAACGCGATTCTGTTAGCGTTATGGCAGATATAAAGCATGAAATATGACGAGATTACACTACAAACATTTATATTAAAATGTTTAGCGGAAAAGCAAATATTAGTTAGTCACAGACTTAAAGCCAATACAAAGTAGCTCCTTCGTTTGATAACGTTACCTTAGCAATGCTGGGGAATTGAATTTCGAAAATAGCTGTGATTATTTGCACCCACTTAGATTCTTCTGGCTTCACTAATTTTGGTAATTACACTTTGCGTATCGTTATTTTATTTTGAAAGTATCGACAGAATTAGCACACTTTACAGTGTCTGACCTGACCGTGAGGAGAGGTTTGTTTTTGTCACATGACTGATAACATGCTTCCTGGCCTGTGAAATGCGCAGGCGCACAAAAGTTCTTCTCTTGCTCATAAGCGGTTTTTTTTTCTTTTTTCTTTTTGTTATAAAAAATGGTCTTTAAGTTTTGGGGTTTAATAACCCAGCCTGGGTTGTAATTTTGATGTAACTGGAAATACGTGAAAGAGTTGATCAGACATTTAATTTCATTCATTCATCTTCTATACCTAGGCTGGAGCCTATCCCAGCTGTCAACGGGCGAGAGGCGGGGTACACCCTTAGCCGGTCACCAGCCGACTGCAGGGCAACATACACACTCATTCACTCTCACATTCACACCTATCAGAATCAGAATCACCAATTAACCTAGTGAGCATGTTTTTGGTCTGTGGGAGGAAGCCGGAGTGCCCGGAGAGAACCCATGCATGCACAGGAAGAACATGCAAACTCGATCGAACCGGCAACCTTCTTGCTGTGAGGCACGCGCACTACCTGCTGCGCCACCGTGCCGCGACATTGAATTTCTACTCATTTATTTCAGATGATGTGTGAATTTTATTAATGGGAAAATTCTTCCTAATGTGCAGGGTGATGTTTTTGATGTGATGTACCTTGTGGTTTATCTGTTGAAGTTTGTATTTCTTACATGATTCAGTTTCTGTTCCACAGTTCTAAATGTGCTAGGTAATAAACACAGTTCACTCATTTTAATGCAGAATTGCTAGTTTGTACTACCTATTGTTTTTTGTGATTCAGTACCCAAAACTGCATTTATCACAGCAGCACTCTTTTTTGAAGACTATGACAAGATACAGTATGTGCAAATTCATCATTTTTAGACTGTATAATGATTCTATCTATTGCATTCTAACCAGTCTGGAAAAGAATGAGGAGGAGAAATGTGCAGACATACAGTATGTGACAAAATCATTAAAAACACAAACTGCATGACAGTAACTTTCTCATGCATTTAGTAAGTATATTTGTATCAAATCATACTATCCAATGTATTTATAATGTATTCTAACCCTAACTCTTACCATTGGTTTTTGTGACATCCTCCATGCAGTTCAGAGTCACATGTCAGGTATTTGGGAAGCACAGCAACCATGACTGCATTTCTATCAAAGGCTGGTTTGGGCATCCACAGTTCATCATCTATCATGTAAAGCAAGTATCATGCATGTTGCATGTTGTCCACAAAGAACAGTTTACTTGTTTATAATTAGCTTTGGCTGTTCAGTCTGCATCAGCAAAACACAAAAAAGGTACTGACCAGTGAGGTTAAAATCATTTTAATAAGATACTTTATTCATAACTTTATTCGTAACTTTAACTCATACTTAAGGTTAAATAGTTGGACTCGATCTTCTTTGTATGAACCAGGCTAATGTTCCACATGTGCTAATGCAATGGTAATATGATGCATTCGGTGTTGTTGTTACAGCTTTTTAACATCAATAATTAATTACCACAAATTCATTTTGGCATGGAGCTACTGAATGCTGCAAACAGTTAAGAAGACTGTCATCCCCACTGGCATCTACAACTCATTTTTCAGCTTCAGATTAAACAAATCAGATACAACATTCCTGAGCTTCAGAGTGAATTTACAGAGCAAGGCTAGTTGTTTCCCCCGCTTCCAGTCTTTATTCTAAGCTAGGCTAACCTATCCTAGTTCCAGCTCTTTAACACACAGACACGAGATTGATTCAATCTTCTCATTACACTCGGAAGAAATATGTGTATTTTCCAAAATGTTGAACTATTCTGACAGAATTTCCCTTTTGCACCAGTCCATACAGATGCTGATTTGGGTGCGTCATATCCGCCCACAGTGTTCATCTTGTGTGTTATTACTTCTGACAGCCATTTCTGTCTGGAAGTCTGTACTGGTTAAATCCATCTGAAATGTGTTTTTAGCCATGCTAGAGGCGTGGCTCTAGGATGGCCATGTCCATCTTTTGGTCAGTTGGTCCATCACTTTGGTCCAGACTGAAAGATCTCAGCACCGTGAGCTTTGGTCCAAGTATACGTGGTCAGAGAACTTATTTTATGAAATATCTCTACACCTACTCATTTCTACCATGAGGTTGAGATTTGTGTGTTTTAGTGAAATGTAATTTTTCTGTTGGATGGATTATCATGAAATTAGGTTCAGAAATTCATATTTCCCTCAGGATGAATTGGTGACCCCATGACTTTTCATGCAGCAGAATGATCAGGTAAACATTTCAATGAACAAATAGCCTAAATGCAAAACTAATGATATTCTATCTGTCACATCTATACTTTGTGTTAAGTGCTATTATGCAAATGTTACGATGTCAACACTCTGGAGAACATGGTAAATATCAGTCCATTGCCTTGTGAACATGTTAACATGCTCATAGTGTGGCTGTAGAATCATAGTCTATAGATAAATAGATTTTTTTGTTGCTTGGTGACTTATTTACAGCCCATAATTATCTTGGGTTCACTGGATGACACAGTTTAAGAGTCCAATGGCCATGCTAGCACAATGAGAAGCACTGTTTCCTCTTACATCCAACTGGCCAACAGCAAGCAACTAATTGACCAAATCAGTTTGTTAGCGCCATTCTTCAGTGCTGTGTGTTCTAATGAACTAAGTCTGACAGTAACACAATGTTACCGAAATCAGGGAGCATGTTACATCAGTAACTTCACAGCAACAATATGGTATCCAACACAAATTACATGGCTCTGTATGTGCTCAGACATCAACCTGCTGAGGCCACCGGCAGGCCAGCTGGCATGGGAGGGCAGGACATTGAAAAGCAGACCACCAACTCTCATATGTCTGTGCACTAACAAGCCTACAATGTCTTGACAAAACCAGACATAGCATTATTGATTTCTTTCTTCAGGCTGATGTTTTTACTGACAGCCACCAAAGGCTGATGGATGTCTCAGCTGCTGCAGGAGGAAAGGAGCACCATGCAGGTTACATGAGGGGAAACACTATTTTGTGTTTCAGAAGAGCTTTTGTTCTTTATGGCATTATTGTATTGTATTCTATATTTATATAAATCCCTTATATAATGCCCTTAAAATACCCTCTTTGCTAAACCCCTCCTCCTACAGCAACTGTCCAATCATAGTTTAGTAAGAGTAACTAGGCACTAAAACACAAGAGTAAACATGTGAAGAATAGATTAAACTGTCTTTATCTGCTTCAACGTGAGAGGCAAACTTTAGCACGTCTGGCTAACTAGCTTAGTAATTTAATTTAAGAGTCTTTTACAGAGTTCTCATTTTAAAATGTGGTTGCATAGAAACGCCAGCGAGAGACAGACTTCTGAGCTGACACACAGTCACATTAGCATTAACTTATATTAAGTAAGTACACTTTTAAAATCTGCTAGCGAGAGTCATCATTTAGCTGACAAAATCCACTGTCATCAGCTAGAAAAGAGAAGCTGGGTTTTGTTTACTTCTGTGAGAAATTGAAGCAGCATTGCAAATATTATTGTGATTGTTGATGGTAAATCTGCATGGCTTAGCAAAGGGTTGATCATTCTTTAATTTACCCATGAAAACATATCAGCACCTTTGACTAGATTAAAGTGTTTGGTATGATGGCCAGATATCCCTTAGTTTGGCCAATAATTTGAAAATGTAAAAGCTTAACCCCTAATTTCAAAAGTCCTGACTTTCCCCTTAATTTACACATTATATTTGAAGCCTTTGACAAATCCTCTCAAAAGACCAAAATGATAGCACTAAATGGTAAATGGATTGTATTTATATGGCAATTTTCTGGTCTGGCGACCACTCAAAATGCTTTTTACAACACAAGTCTGCATTCCCCCATTCACACACACATTTGTACAATGGTGGCAACCTGCCATATGAACATAAAACATTCACACACACTCACATAATGATGGCAAAGCATTGGGAGCAATTTGTTGTTCAGTATCTTGCCCAAGGATTCATGCAGACTGCCAAAGCCAGCAATCAAACCATGACCTTCTGATAAATGGATGACTGTACTACCTACTGACCCATAGGCACCCTTACTTATAAAAAAAAAAACCTTAATTGACCACTTGAGTAGATTTGAGGTTTTTTGATCCATTGATGACACTCCCTTTAAATAACAATTAAATATGTTAAGGGATTAATAGTTTAATTCTTAATTCTTAAGAAACAAAACATTGTCAATTTACCCCTGAAAACACAAAAAACTATTTTAGTCATATTACCGTATTTAGGAAATTGATGTAAATGAGTCAGTTGTAGTGTTAAAATCCTATTACACTGTGCAGAAAACATATTACGATCAATTGCGTAATCCATTATGTCCCCTGTTAAAATCCAATTAAAAAAACACTTGAAGGTCAAAAATTAGTTGACGCAGTTTCAGTGGGTGTGAAAAATTATCACAAATAAATAAAATAATTAAATATTGATGTTTTTTGTACGTTGTTTGTCATTAAAAAAACAAACAAAACAGACACCACACCTGTAATGACTTGAGTTAATTTTCACATATTTTAGGAATATTAAGTGTGCACAGACCTGCTATTTTGGTTCATGTATGTACTGCTGTGCAAAGTGCTAAGGGGCTATCAGAGTGAGGTGTGTGGCATGGAGATTAATAAATACTCAGTCAGTCACATCCCTGGTTTCACAGCTCTGAAGCAGTTGAGCCAAAGACAATCTCATGGTGACGACTACATCAGTCCATCAGTCTCAGGTTGTAGATGGCTGCTGAGAGGTCTGGTCATCTTATGGCCACAGATGAGCTTCAGACCAGCAAAATCCAGGCCCTTAGTGTTGGGGAAAGGAAACGTGGTTAACCAGTGGCACTCCAATTCCATCTCAGAGCCTGTAAAGAACCTGGGTAAGATATTCAACAATTCATTGAAGGTTTACTGAATCCATCAAGGCAACAAGAACTGGAGAACTGTTGTGTCTGAGTATCTTTATTGATACCTTCCCTTTTCAGGTACGAAATTAGTGTTAATGGTCTAAAATTTTGAAATATATTTGCTAAGTTGTTTTGTGTGTGTTTTGTTGAGGTGCTGCCAAAATGTTAGGTGTTTTAGAAGCATTATCTCGATGTTTAGAGTCTTAATTGGTTCACTGTTAAGCAGCTAACTAAACTCCATTCCTCCAGTGGCTGACAAGGAGCAGCATGAGGCAAGCATAGATGCAATACACAACATGTGCATCTTAAACATGTTTAGAGTAAAAGAGAGGTAGCGGCGTTGTACTCTCTCTTGCGTTGTGTAACTCATAGAATGAGGACCATCAATGTTGGCAAACTCGCTGTTTATTTCTGACATCTGGCAGAAGGATTGACATACAGTCAGCCTCGGTTTCTTTCCACCACACACACACACACACACACACACACACACACACACACGGCTATAAAATGTAAAATGAAAAGACAGTGCAGGTTAGCTACACGTGTAACTAGCCATTTTGTAAACGAAAGAAAAGAGAAGAACACTGTCAACTTTCTATGAAAAAAAATGTGCTCAACCTTATGGGAGCTATACGTTTATAAAAGACAACTTAAATCACCCCTTAACATCAAAATTAAAGTAATTAATACAAAATATGACAGAGCTCATAACTGACCCCCGGGGTGCACGACCCTAATCCACAGGGGTGCTGCATTTAATTACATGGGACAAATAAGTTTCTGTGTTGTGTGATGAGTTTATTTATTTTTTTTTTTGCAAGTGGGATCTCACAACATATTAACTCTGTTACACTCCCCCCTACTGATCTCCACTTGCCCATACAACCCAGACCACAAGAAAGAACAAAAAAATGAGGCTGAACTGTACATGACATGAACCACAAACATACCAGGCACCAACAACATCACATCAAGAGGAGGAAATGGGTAAAAAAATAAAAAAATTAAAAGTGTACAGTGCCGCTAATATCACAGATACCAAATATTCCAGTCAAAAGACTATTCCTGAAGAATTAGAATGAGAAAGGGCTGCAAAGCCTTCCGACACCCAAAGGAAAAACACGCCCATATACATGTTAAATCACTCAGAAATCACGTCATTGAAGCAGCACACAAATTTACCACCTGGACACACCCATACCAGTAGTCACACACAGGTGTCAAACCAGAACCAGACCCTCCTTAAAAGTGAAGGAACTCATGGCTATATATGAGCCAATAATCACATACACATACTGTATGTAAGGCCAATACATGAAATAACACTAACGACCAGCAAGAACTTTCTGGTGCATGTTCTGAATAAGTCTGACGACTGGTCAGCCTTGCAGACTGTCACAGGAAAGGTACTTGTCCTGCCTCTGATGCAATAACAGAACCAGCATCAGAAGGCAGCAAGTCAGCAGAAAGAGCAGAGACAGCAGGGTGAGAGTCAGGTAAGTCAACAGAACAGCCAGCATTGACAGAAGGACCACAAGGGCCAGACTGGTTCAGTTCGTGAGAACTGGTCTCGTCTTGATTGTCGAGTTTACTCTCATTGTGACCATCAGGGTCAATCTCGCTAGGTGCGTCAAATCCAGTCTGGTGTAAAGGTGTAGGTGTTAACCTGTTTCTCCACAACAGTGTACCGATGACCCTCCCAGCGATCAGGCAGTTTCCTCCGACGTTCTCCTTTGTTGGCCAACAAGACTCTGTCTCCAACCTCCACAGGTATACCCCTCACCTTGCGGTTGTAAAGCTCAGTCTGCTTCTCCTGTTGTTTTGTGGTTGAAATCTGAGCAATCCTGATAGCCTCTGCCAAGTCACGCCGGAGACACTGCACATAAACATCATAATCCAGCACTTGCTCATCCATGAGCACAGACTGAAACATCAGGTCCACAGGCAACCTGGGAATCCTGCTGAACATGAGTAGAAAGGGTGCAAAACCAGTGGTTTCATGGACTGTCACATTGTAGAAGGTGAGAGAACGCAGGAGCTGGGGCCACTTCTGTTTGGCCCTAAGTGGAAGAGCTCTGATCATGTTCCAAAGGGTGCGACTGAACCTTTCGACTGCTCCATTGCCCATGGGATGATAAGGTGTTGTATGAGATTTCTCAACACCAGCGACTTGGAGCATCTCAGCAATCAGGCTGCTTTCGAAGTTTGCACCCTGGTCTGAGTCCACTCACTCTGGGAAGCCATAAACACAAAAGAAGTTGTTCTAGAGTTGATGAGCAACAGCTTTAGCTAACTGGTTGGGACAGAGGTAGGCTTGAGCTAGCTTAGTGAAATGGTCAGTCACTACGAGTACATCTAGAGACTTGTTGGATGAGTCCTCAGCTGACCAAAAATCAATGCAAACCAACTCAAGAGGTCTAGAGGTCTTAACACTCTCGAGTGGTGCCCTGGCCTCAGGTTCAGGAGACTTACTGATCAGACAATGCTGACAGCACTACACATAATTCTTGACAACTTTCTCCATCCCAATCCAGTAGAACCGCTGTCTAGCCAAGTAGAGCGTCCTCTTCTGCCCTTGGTGACCTGCCTCATCATGGATACCTTTCAGAACCTTGTCTTTCAGGTTAGCTGGCACAACATACTGGTAAGTCTTTCTCTTTGTCACACATCTTTTGACGTGAGATAAAGAACACCTGTTTTGATGGTAAGTTGTTCCCAACGCCGGAGAAGCCGCAAAGCTTCATCTGGCTCACACGAGCGTTCTCATCGCGACGGCCGTCTCTGATGTTCCACAAAGTAAAGCACCCGGCTCAAGCATGAATCAGCATGCTGCATCGATGTGAGTTTGTCTTTGGGCAAAGGGCGGAAATCAGACAACTCAGATGGCAGAAGCCCTGACAACTCAGAGTTGAGACCATTGAGGCAGAGCTGAAGTCCTACACACTTCTCTGCGCTTCCATTAGAGCAGTTACCCACCCAACACTCCATAGAGACTGTGTCTGCCCCCCGACCACATAAACTAAGTAAACCAAAAGTACAGAGAAGAGGAGTTAAACATAAAAATCGAATTAAAATTAAAACAACCACTGCAATAGTACAACAAGATAGGAGAATTAAATGTGGCTCCTTAACATCAGATCGCTGTCCTCTAAAGCTGTTGTAGTAAATGAGTTAATATCAGACCATAAGATTGATTTATTTTGTCTGACTGAAACCTGGCTGTGTCTTGAAGAGTATGTGAGCCTAAATGAAGCTACTCCTCCGAACCATATTAATACTCACATTCCTCGAGGCAGCGGCAGAGGAGGTGGAATTGCAGCCATTTTTGACTCAAGCCTTTTAATCAACCATAAACCTAAACTAGACTATAACTCATTTGAAAGCGTTATTCTCACTCTTTCTCATGAATAATGGAAAACAGTGCAGCCAGTTTTATTTGTTATAGTATACCGCTCTCCTGGTCCTTACTCCGAATTTATAGCTGAGTTCTCGGAGTTTCTCTCAGGTTTAGTCCTTAAAGCAGATAAAGTAATTATTGTAGGTGACTTTAATGTACATGCCGACGTTGATAATGACAGCCTTAGGACTGCGTTTATCTCAGTATTAGACTCAGTTGGCTTCCATCAGAATGTGCATGAATCGACTCACTGTTTTAACCACACCCTCGACCTTGTTCTGACATATTCTGGCATTGAAATTGAAGACTTAATAGTCTCCTCACAGAATCCTCTTTTAGCGGACCATCATTTAATAACTTTTGAATTCATATTACCAGACTACGAGCCAATAGGCAAAAATTCTTATACCAGACTCCTGTCTGATAGTGCTGTAGCTAAATTTAAGATTTATTTAAGAATATAATCGTGTCAGCATTTAATTCAATGCCATGTCTCAATACAACAGAGGATTCCTATGTTAACCTTTGTCCCTCCCAAATTGACTACCTGGTTGATAGTGCTACAGGTTCATTGCATATGACACTTGACTCTGTTGCTCCCCTAAAAAAGAAGATAATCAAACAGAGGACGTTAGCTCCATGGTATACCCCTCAAATTCGCAAATTAAAGCAAACTTCACGGAAAATAGAAAGGAAATGGCGTTCTACCAATTTGGAAGAATCTCGGTTCGCCTGGCAAGATAGTCTTAAAAATACAGGAAAGCCCTCCGCACTGCCAGGGCAGCCTACTACTCTGCACTAATAGAGGAAAATAAGAACAATCCCAGGTTTCTCTTCAGTACTGTAGCCAGGCTGACAGAGAGCCATAATTCGGTTGAACCATGTATTCCTTTAGCTCTGAACAGTAATGACTTCATGAGCTTCTTTAATGATAAAATTCTTAGTATTAGAGACAGAATTCATCAGCTCCTGCCGTCAACAGGTACTGTTTTGTCTTCAAACACAGAAACTGTAGAGTCTGTTACTCAGCCTTAGTTTTAGACTATTTTACACCTGTCGACCTTCACCAACTAATTTCAATAATTTCATCATCAAAATCATCAACCTGTATTTTAGACCCCCCCAAGTATTACCTTTAATTGACTCTTCCGTATTAGACATGATCAATCTGTCTTTATCAACAGGCTACGTACCACAGTCCTTTAAAGTAGCTGTGATATAACCTCTACTTAAAAAGCCTACTCTTGATCCAGGGGTTTTAGCTATAGACCGATATCCAACCTTCCCTTTCTCTCAAAAACTCTTGAGAAAGCAGTTGCTAATCAGCTGTGTGACTTTCTACACAAAAATAGTTTATTTGAGGATTTCCAGTCAGGATTTAGAGTGCATCATAGCACAGAGACAGCACTGGTTAAAGTTACAAATGACCGTCTAATTGCATCTGATAAAGGATTTGTCTCTGTACTAGTCTTATTAGATCCTAGTGCTGCATTTGACACCATTGACCGTGGTATCCTATTGCAGAGACTGGAACACTTCATTGGCATTAAGGGAACTGCGCTAAGCTGGTTTAAATCCTACTTGTCAGATCGCTGTCAGTTTGTACACGTTAATGACGACTCCTCTGTGCTCGCTAAAGTCAGCTATGTTCCGCAGGGTTTTGTGCTTGGACCAATTCTATTCTCCTTATATATGCTTCCTTTAGGGAAGATTATCAGGAAGCACTCAATAAATTTTCATTGCGACACAGATGATACCCAGCTATATTTATCAGTGAAGCCAGAAGAAACCAGTCAGTTAACTAGACTACAAGCGTGTCTTCAGGACATAAAGACCTGGATGACCTGCAATTTTCTGATGCTAAACTTGGACAAAACTGAAGTTATAGTAGTAGGCCCTAAAATTCTTAGAAACTCACTTTCTGAAGACATAGCAGTTATGGATGGCATTGTGCTGGCCTCCAGCACCACTGTAAAGAATCTGGGAGTTGTCTTTGATCAGGGCATGTCCTTTCACTCCCATGTAAAACAAATTTCAAGGACTGCCTTTTTTCACCTACATAATATTGCAAAAATCAGGCATATTTTGTCTCAAAATGATGCAGAAAAACTAGTCCATATTTTTGTAACTTCCAGGCTGGATTATTGCAATTCCTTACTATCAGGCTGCCTAAATTCGTTGCTGAATATTCTCCAGTTGCTCCAGAACGCTGCGGCACATATTCTGACAAAAACCAGGAAGAGAGATCATATTTCTCCAATATTAGTCACTCTGCACTGGCTCCCTGTAAAGTTTAGAATATTCATTCATTCATTCATTCATCTTCTATACCCCCGACTATCCCTTTCGGGGTTGGGGGGGGCTGGAGCCTATCCCAGCTGTCAATGGGCGAGAGGCGGGGTACACCCTGAGCTGGTCGCCAGCCGACTGCAGGGCAACATACATACAACCATTCACTCTCACACTCACACCTAGGGACAATTTAGTCACCAATCAATTTCAAAAAAACCTAATGAGCATGTTTTTCGATTGAACCGACGACCTTCTTGCTGTGAGGCACGCGCACTACCTGCTGTGCCACCGTGCTGCCCCAAGTTTAGAATAGAATTTAAAATTCTCCTCCTTACTTACAAAGCCATAAACGGCCAGGCACCTTCTTATCTTAAAGAGCTCATAGTACCCCACTCGAACACTGCGTTCCCAGAATGCAGGCCTACTTATGGTTCCTAAAGTCTCCAAAAGCAGAACAGGAGCCAGAGCATTTAGCTATCAAGTTCCTCTCCTCTGGAACCATCTTCCGGTCTTTGTCCGGGAGGCAGACACTAGATGTGTCCCAGTTCAGCAGCTGCATCCTTCAGAGGACCCAGCCTACCCGGTCTCCGGAGGCAACGGCTTTGGAGGCTCCTCCGTTGGCTGCATTAACTATCGGTAAATGGGACGGTCTAGCCTTCGAAGCATTTCCTGATTGCGTCACAATGTCATAACTTCTTCCCTCCTTACCCGGGAAAAACACACATACAGAGACAAAAATTTAACAGACGACAGACAATACAACAAAAACATAACAGACAGATGACAGACGACGGAAACATCCTCCTGTTCTTACCCTCCTTTGTCCATCCAGGCAAGACCAATGTACTGCCGCATAAACATCAGTGTTCCTGTTCTGCAAGTTTTTTTCAACGATCATGACACCAGACAAGATTTTAGGCTGAGCAGAGAGTCCCTGGCGGTGCTGCTGGAGCTTCTCCACTAGGAAAGGCGACACAGATGGGGTGCCACAATAGAGTCCTTGGTCTTCCTCTTCTGGCTGGCGAGTGGGACATCCTACAGGGTGGTGGCAAGGGTGTTTGGGATGCCTCGCTCCACTGTTCACTGCATCGAGTTACTGAGGAGGTGGTGGCCATTCGCCACAGGGTCATCTACCTCCCCAAAACCGCAGAAGACCTGGCGACAGTAACTCAGGGGTTTGCAGGGCTGGCAAGACACAGAGCTTTTCAAAAAGCTGCTGGAGCAATTGACGGCTGCCATGTGAGGATCAAGCCTCCAAGCGGTCCAGGTGGTCACTGTTATCGGAACAGGAAACTGTTTGCTTCAATAATCTTGCAGGCCATTTGTGACCATCAGGGCTGCTTCATTGATACGTACGTGGGCTGGCCGGGGTCAGTGCATGACTCCAGAGTACTCCGGCACAGCCCACTGTACAGGCGTGGCATCTACCGTCCTCCAGGGCACTTCATCTTTGCAGACGGCGGGTACCCGTGCCTCCAACATCCACTCCCCCTCATCACTCCCTACAAGCAGCCGGTGCAAGGTGTGGGAGCCCAGTGCTTTAACAGTCATCATTCCAGGGCACGCTCCATCATACAGCATGCCTTTGGAATGATGAAGACGAGGTTCAGAGCCATCTTCCTCCAAGTGCTGTAGGTGCACCACATCTTTGTGCCTCAGGTATGTCATTACACAACAGAATTTTGATTATTGTTAAATGGTGAGCACCAGTAAATTAATTCAAATTTAATTTTAATTACATTCAATTTATCTTTTTTTTAAAGTAATTGAAGTAAAGTAATTAATACAAAATATGACAGAGCTCATTACTTGTGCACCTACCGTGAAGACAGCAAGGTCAGACTGCTGCTGACCCCCGGGGTGCACGACCCTAATCCACAGGGGTGCTGCATTTAATTACCATGGGACAAATAACTTTCTGTGTTATGTGATGAGGTTTTTTTTTTTTTTTAATGGCAAGTGGGATCTCACAACATATTAACTCCGTTACAGAGACACATGCAGAATATGAGGTTATGAATGTAAATGTGTTAAACTTTTACTGTCTTTGTCTGTGAAACAACAAATACAACAAATAGAAGAGACACATCATGATTAGCCTGGGCATTCCACGCATTGTTGTACATATTTTTATTATTTATTCAATATATTTCATGTTTCATGTTCATGTGAGTTTGTTTATTAATGGACAATTTTCTTAAATACTTACCTGTAAAAGAAAAGAAAAACAGTATATTTAAGTTGACTGAAGTTAAGAGAAAATGTATGTTTGTTTTGAAATTCTGTATATTGAAAGAAATTTTGTGCCTATGCAAATAATTTTGGAAATAACTCAGTTGCCAGAGAGGAAGCATTGTGTCCAAGCATCCTTATTGATAACTTCCTTTTTCAGGGTGTAACACATGCAATTGTCCCATGGATCCTGTGGCCCTTATTTGTGTACGATATCCCAATGTCAACAGTTGAGGGCTTTGAGTGGAAGAGCAGCCATTACCTCCGCAGGTGGCTGGGGCTTCCCATGCGTATAAGCTGCTCTAAGGGGAATGCCCAAGCTGCGGTGGAGCAGGCCAAGTCCTGACTTTGACACAGGACGATTGTGAGCCAGGTGGTGTCTGAACGGGCCGTGTTGGGCCATAACCCAACAACGAGCTGTAACCAAGCTAGCAACAGGAGTAGAGCCAGATGGCACTTGGTACAAAGGAAGTGAGAGTAAGTGTGGAGGAGCTGTGCATCACAAGAACTGTAGGAGTGTGTCAACAAGGAGCTTGGATGTAATGGGACCAAGCACTAAACAGAAGGGTATCTTGGTCCAAGCTATGGTGAGCCGCGCCTCAACATATCAGATTCCTTGTCAAGTCAGTCTTCGACAGGCTCCCAACTCCATCAAACCTCTTCTTTGAGTGGAGACTCGTGCTTGCTCCCTCTGTTCTCAGGCTGGGACACTAGAACACATTTGCAGCTGCTGCCCAAAAACCCTAGTAGAGGGCCGCTATAGTTGGCGGCATGACCAGGTGCTGAAGACCATAGCTGAAACCATCTGCTCCATCATTGCCCATTCCAAACAGCAAAAGCTACCACAGCGATTCATTTGTTTTATTAAGGCTGGGAAGAGGCCTAAGGCATGCCAATGGGCGCTGCCAGGGCTCCTGGCATTGGTCTAGGACTTACAGCTGTTGACCAGGGAAACAGCTCTGGTTTCTGAGTCCACTGCAATGGTCACACTGAGACCAGACCAGTTCTTTTGTCAAAAACAACAAGACACATAATCATGCTGGAGCTAACAGTTCCCTGAGATGACTGGATGGAGGAAGCCACAGAAAGAGGAAGAAAGAGAGGTATGCTGAACGTGTTGTAGACGACTGCTGCAGACGAGGGTGGAGGACATAGTGCCTGCCAATAGAAGTTGGCTGCAGAGGATTTGCTGGTTGGTGTCTCTGCCAAGCATTACCTCTCCTGGGCATAACAGGTGTCAACAAAAAGCAGGCTTTCAAGCACAGCATAGAAGCAGCAGAAAAGGTCTCAAGATGACTAAGGTTGAGGAGGAACGAGCCGTGGAATGTTACTCAGACACAAGCCGGGGTCTGATTAGCCCCAGCTGGGTTGCCTGGGTGAGATTGTCTGATGTATCGAGACCCAAAACACCCAATGATGTGTCCAAGTGCAGATATATGTTATTATTCTGTAGCAGCCTGGTGTCTTTTGAATGCGTTTTCATGAAGGTGAATATGTGGACACTTATGACACTGCACTCTTTTGCAGCACTTCTCCAATCAAAGGTTGCAGATTTATCAACGTGTGTGATCACCTACAGATAAATGCAGACTCCACTGCAGATTCTACTGTTTCTGCTTTTGATGATATTTTCTGAATACATCTTCTGGTTGGAAAGCATTTCATTGAAATAGTTAATTTACATTTTAAGCATTATTCCATCATTGCATTTGGCGTGCATGTTGTTTTGCAGTCCTCACTTACTGAAGCATGCCACTACACAATTACTGCATGTGTGAAATCAGAGAGATTTGAACAGTATCCTTCTACAGAGGAGGATACTGTATAATCTGTTTAGGTGTAAGTGACAGTACCCTGTAGCTGTTGTAGGAATTATCAGAATCAGATTCAGAATCAGATCAGAATCAGATATACTTTATTGATCCCGGGGGAAATTGTTTTTGTTACAGTACTTCTAAAAAGAATAAAAAGAATAGAAGAGATAGAAGAAATGAAGAGCAGATAGAAGAGATATAGAAGAGAAAGAAGAGTTAAACATGTAAGAAGTGATAAACATGTATGTGCAATGTATATATATATACACACACACACACACACACACACACACACACACACAAAAATATATATATATCTACAGATAACTTAACAAAATATATATACAGATAACTAACCAAACATATAAACTGAAACACGGGCCATTCAGAGGGAGGAGTTCTACAGGCAGGAATGATTTCCTGTGGCGTTCGGTCTTGCATTTTGGTGGGATGAATCTCTCACTGAAAGTACTCTTGTGCCTGACCAGCACCTCATGAAGTGGGTGTGAGACATTGTCACACTCCATACCCACAACATCACTGGCCTTGTGGATCAGTTTGTTGAGTCTGTAAGAAGTAGGAGGAGGGGTGGGGGTGGGGGGGTGGTTGGTAGTGGTTGTCCAGGACAGGCAGCAGAGGAGTCGGAGGAGGGATGAGCCAGGCCTGTATCAAGTATCAAATCTATTAAAAAACTGATTCAGTTCATTGGCCCTGTCAACACTGCCTTCAACTCCTCTGTTGTTGGTCTTTCTGAAACAAAACAAATTTGTAAAACTAAGAAAACAAACAGGAGCGACTGCAACAGGCTGCATGCACGGTCAGCGCATGTGCACTATGATGGGATGAAAGGAGGACATTAGGTTACGATAGGGCTGAATAGAGGAGTCGTNTGGTCTTTCTGAAACAAAACAAATTTGTAAAACTAAGAAAACAAACAGGAGCGACTGCAACAGGCTGCATGCACGGTCAGCGCATGTGCACTATGATGGCATGAAAGGAGGACATTAGGTTACGATAGGGCTGAATAGAGGAGTCGTCAGACTTAAACACGCAAGATTACCGTTCATTTCCTCTCTCCAAATGACAGTCAACATTTGGTTCTTTTATTCATGACCACTATTGTTCTCTATCCTTAACGAGGTGTTTATTATTGTCACCATGATGACGAAGGTCCCCTAACCTTAACAAAGTAATCATTTCAACCCAAACAATAATGTTAACTTAAACCAAGCCAAGTCACGTTTGTACCCTAATGAAACCTTAGCAATATTGTTTTCACATCATAAAACAAATATACTTTTTTACAGTGATTTGTG
This sequence comes from Chaetodon trifasciatus, assembly GCA_037975065.1. Classification (NCBI taxonomy): domain Eukaryota; kingdom Metazoa; phylum Chordata; class Actinopteri; order Chaetodontiformes; family Chaetodontidae; genus Chaetodon; species Chaetodon trifasciatus. Next base: position 2,070,794 of record JBBMOE010000026.1, on the reverse strand, counting down.
ACAGCTTGTAACAGGTGATGTTGTCCTGCCAATGAGGAGGATGACTTCTTGTCCACAACCCACTACTGAATTGGAGTGGTATTTGAGATAATGTATATCTGTGGTAGTGTATATACAGCACACACACAGGAATTTAGCATTTACAGTGAATATTACTTGTAAATATTCAATGTGGCAGTATTTGGCCTCCAGTTGAAACTGTGGCTGAGGCAGATTTCCATTTGAAATGTGGTGCTGAATTGTCAGATAGGTGAGCTGTTTTAGGTTGCCACTTCCAGGTGTCCAGAGTCACTGCTGGCGTCATTATCTCTGAGCAAACAGCCCTACTGACTTAGTCTAATGTATGCAAATGCTAACTTTGTTGCACCTCTGACAACAGCTGATAATGATGGTTTTAGCTGCTGTTGAGTCATTTACACTGGCATCCTCTGGCTGTGAAAGAACCCTGTGAATTCACTGCACTCCAAGGCAGATACACTACTAAAAAAAAACAAAAATAAGTTGGTGCCTGTTGAGAGGCTTGTGTCTTTTTCATAAACTCACATATTCGCGAGAGTGTGTCAGCAAAACATTTTGCCACAGGCTTCATCACAATCACCTTACAGTAACACACACAAAGAACAATACATACTCTTGATCAAACATCCAACCCACATCAATAAATTACAGAGGAATACAATGATTACGTAAGTGAAAAGGGGCTGCAACTATGTTTCTGACCACTATGTGGTGCTCAGAACAAGATATCTACACAAATTTAACAGCACATATACTGCTGTTTCAAAGAGGTCACTGTATTGTATGTCCCTCAAATTGTCTATAAATAAAACTGTGAAGTGAGTGGTAATTCCATGATCACCTGACTTAGAAAGCCAGATATTTAACCTCTCAACCATAGATGATCCAATGTGAGGTAGAAATGTGTGCTTTAATACTGGACTACTTTGATGCAGTGCTGATGCAACCTGTCTTACATAAAATAGTCATGTCTGCATTACTTACAGTACTAAAATATAGATTTTTTTTTTCAAGCACAGTGCAAAAACTCTAAAAAGCTATCAATGTGCTGAAATGCTGAAAATAACATTTTAATTGTAATTTGCTAAATAAAAGAAGAAGCCCTGTAGAGCTGAGGGGTCATCACTACAAACATCCAGCTTGATTAATTGTTATTACAGTATTTGGTGCAGCATTTTTTTCATTCCAACATTTACTTCCAACTCGTCTTATTGGATTTTTGCATTATATTATGCTATTTGTTTTCCTCGCTTTAACAAAATGTTTGTGAAATGTCTGAATTTTTACGCCTTCCATAATGAAAATGAAGGCATAGTGTACTATAACTTTGTGCTTTGTGTCTTGTGTCCATAAAGTCAAAATGAGTGTAAGTGTTTATAATAATATTTGGTCTTGATAATGGAAAATGTGGCCTCGAAATATATTTCTGTTGTTTTTTCCTGATCTCTCTCTATCGTCTTTTTGTTAGTCCACACTCAACCTCCACCCATCCCTCATGTATCAGCAAATCCCAAGAAAACACTGCTAAGAGGAAGTTAACCATCATTATTAAATATAGTCAAAGTGAAATATAAATATCCTGACAGAAGCAGGTTATGCTGTAAAGTAAAGCAGCAAGCGCCTCTGGAGGCTCTGCACTGCATGACCCAAGGGGATTAGTATTCTGCCAGCACACCATAAATGCTGTCACACAATGAGTATAGCAAGAGGGAGGAATCATATTAGACTTCACAGAAAGCATAGAAATGTCTGTATGAGAAACAGCTTGTCTTTGACCCTCCACAAATCTGATCTGATTCTGACAAGAATGTGATCATCTAAAAAGCTGACTTCTTGTTTGTTCACTCTATTGTGTATTCCACTGATAATAGAAACCAAAATAATGTATTTGGAAATCTGAGTGTAGATAAAACCTTTGGTGACAATCTGCTTTTTGTTTGAAAAAATTACACAAAACACTTTGGTTTGCACAGGAGGATCCAGCAGTATTCATATGGCTGTTGTTTTACATGTTATACGAGTTTGGGCTATAATGAGTTTATAATTATCTGTTCACAAAAGTATTGAAACTTGTGCCTAAATATTCCAAAAAAGTTGGGAAAAGAGAATGTGATAATTTGTTAATCTTTTACAAATACAAGATGAACAAAATCATTTGAGCTAGTTTAATTTTGTTTAAACAAGCAGTGAGACCCATCACATGCTTGTTTCATCATCACAAAACCTGCAGCATTTTGATAATTGCACTCAAAGTTCCATCATTCCTCCCCTTCATCAGAATTAAAGGAAACTCTGTGTGTATATTTGTTCAGGAGACAGGGTGAAACATCTCGAGAGAGTTTAATCAGGGTTGCTCAAATTAAGTTATGCTCAAATATGTGATAGGCCACACTCACTTGCACCAATCAATATGATACTTCAGATTTTGGTTAATACCTGCCCCAAGAAGATGCACAGCTAAATTGATGAAATTTTGTCTGCTATGTTTTGACGTACACTGTTTTTTTTTGTATTTGTGGTGCCCTCTATTGGTTGCGCACAATACACCTCTGTAGGCCTAGTTCCAAACACAGCCTGAAGATTTGAATGATGATGACTGGACAAATCACTAATGAGTTCTAGCCATTTTCCTGCTAAGCCCTGCCCCTTGCAATTTGTTTTGGTTGATGGCCATGTTTTTCAACTGATCTTGCTCATTTATAATAGAAATGTCCTCCTGCAATGCTGTATTGGTGTTGATACAGTCAAAATCCAAAAGGTAGATGTCACTGTACTGTTTTTCAGTTTATGCTAGTTAGAAAATAATCTATCACATTGAACTGGACAAGTGTTTCCGATTTCAAGTTCATTGGACTAAGGATATGAGGGGAGTGGTCTTTCCTAAATTGAATTTTTGCACCTTAATTGACTTAGACTTAGACTGCTTCTTTATTGATCCCAATTTGGGAAATTATTTTGTTGAAGTAGCAATTAAACATACAGGCAAACACAGGATGTATACAGAATTATTTTGAAAAAGTAACAAAAAATATAAATTATATTTTTTGTTATATATATACTAAGTATATGAACAGTATTTAAAGCAAAAAACAGCAAAAAAAATTGTCCGGTTTCAGATGAAGATAAGTGTAAACCATAGACCGTATGTGCAATATTGCAGTAGTCCATATGTTATGTAAAAGTAATATGTAAAACACAAGAGGTTGTGAGGTTGGTGGATTAACTGTTTAAGTTACTGTTATACAGTGTGATGACTTGTGGCAGGAATGATTTCCTGAAGTGGTCCTTGTGACATCAGAGCTGGAGCAGTCTATTGGAGAAGGAGCTCCGCTGTCTGTCCACGAAGTAGTGAAGAGGATGTTCAGGGTTATCCATGATCGATAACAGTCTGTCCAGTGTCCTCCTCTCCACCACCTCCTCAAAAGTGTCTAGTTTGCAACCAGTAACGAAGCCGGCCTTCCTGATCAGTTTGTTCAGTCTGTTGGTGTCGCCAGCTTCGATGCTGCGCCCCCAGCACACTGCAGCAAAGAAGAGTGCACTGGCAACAACAGACTGGTAGAAGATCTCCAACATCTTGCTGCACACGTTGAATGATCTGAGCCTCCTCAGGAAATAGAGTCTGCTCATCCCCTTCTTATACACAGCATTGATGTTAGTTTTCCAGTTCAGTCTGTTGTCGAGGTGCACTCTGAGGTATTTGTAATCCTACACCACTGTGCTGTGACATTCTCCTCCAGAATACACAGTGGTTGTGTGGTCATCCTGTTCTTTCTGAAATCAGTCACCATCTCCTTGGTCTTGGCCACGTTAAGCAGTGGGTGATCTTTACCAGACCATTCCACAAAATCTTCCATCACTGCTCTGTATTCCTCCTCTTGTCCATCCTTTATACACCCCACCACCGCTGAGTCATCCAAAAACTTCTGTAGGAGGCACGATGAAGAGTTGTATTTAAAGTCTGAGGTGTACAAGTTGAAGAGAAAAGGAGACAGAACAGTCCCCTGTGGTGCTACTATACTACTTTCCACAGTGTCAGACAGAACGTTGCCCAGTCTGACAAACTGCGATCTGTCTGTAAGGTAGTCAGTAATCCAGGAGACTGTGGGCACGTCGACTCCCATCACTCCCAGCTTCTCACCCAGGAGCAGCGGCTGGATGGTATTAAATGCACTGGAGAAAACAAAGAAAGTGATCCTAACAGTGTTGCCGCTACAATCTAAGTGGGGGTGTGCACGCTGCAGCAGGTGTATGATGGCGTCATCCACACGCAGATGGCGTTGGTAGGTGAACTGTAGAGGGTCCAGTGATGATTTCACCTGTGATCGGAGGTGGGCCAGGACCAGCCTCTCCAGCACCTTCATCATGAGCGATGTAAGGGCAACGGGTCTGTAGTCGTTGGGGCCAGATGGAGATTTCCTCTTTGGAACAGGAACCATGCAGGATGTCTTCCACAGCACCGGCACTCTCTGCAGGCTCAGACTCAGGTTGAAGAGGTGTCCCTGGATCATGGACAGCTGGCTGGTGCAAGTCCTCAGGACTCTGGAACTAGTGCCGTCAGGGCCAGCAGCCTTGCCCAGGTGCAGCATCTCCAGCTGTCTTCTTACCTGGCCCGCAGTCAGGCAGGGGATGGTGCTAGTGGAGGGGGTGCTGTTGGGGATGGTGGGGGATGTGGGAGTGGAGTCCAAGGGAGGGATCACCAGGGAGGGTTGAGGGTTGGAGGGAGAAATCTTGGGCAGACTGGGGTTGTGGAGGCTGTTGTGGATAGTGGAGAGGTGCTGTTGAAATAGTGGTTTAGCTCATTGGCCCTCTCAAGGCTGCCGGCTGCTGGTCTGTCTTTTGCCTTGAGCCCTGTGATCTCCTTCATTCCTGTCCACACATCCTTCACTCTGTTCTGCTGGAGTTTGGCCTCCAGCTTCTTCCTGTAGGCATCTCTGCTCTGCCTCAACTTCTCTCTCAGCTTGTGTTGAACACTCCTCAGTTCTGTTTTGTCCCCTGACTTGAAAGCTTGTTTCTTCTGTTCAGCAGACTTTTCAGTTCAATAGTGATCCAGGGCCTGTTGTTGGGAAAGCAGTGTACATTCCAGGTTGGCAGTATGGTCTGTTTGCAGAATTTGATGTACTCTGTGATACACTCTCTCAGGCTGTTGATGTCCTCCCCATGTGGCTCACACAACACATTCCAGTCAGTTGTCTCAAAGCAGTCCTGCAGTGACTCATTAGCCTCCTAAATACACCTCCTTACCGTTCTTGTGGACACAGGCTGCCTCTGGACAAGAGGGACATACCAAGTTTTTGACAACACCAGGCTGTGATCAGCTCTGCCTAGGGGGGAAGGGCAGTGGCACTGTATGCATCCTTTGCATTAGCATACACTAAGTCCAGTGTGGTGTTGTCTCTGGTGTTCCCATTGAGTCCTGACCAGTGCAACGAGCTTGTCCGTTTTATTTGCTAAGGACCTAATGTTCCCTGTGATGATCACCGGAACAGATGGTCTGTGTCTCCATGCCTTCGCCCTCCGTTTGGCTCTGGCATTGCAGCCCTGACGCCATCTCTTCAGCTTGTCCGGAACTACAATCCTCTCTCCAGGCAGCAGTGTGGGTTTACACAACGCGATCAGCTGCTCGCGTGTGTAGACAATGCCCCCACTCCCAACAGTATGGCCCTCCCTTACAAAGAGTGTAAAAAGTAACAGAAAGGCCACTAAAAAAGTTATAAAACTGCATGCGAACGTCGCGACACAGTTAGCAAAAACGCAGTTAAGAAATAGGAGTTAAAGAGACAGAAAAACCACTAAATTTACAAAAAACGAACGAAAACTATGGAGCTACTACAACAAGCTGCCACCTAGCACAGTGCGATCTTGCAGCACCACCATCTGGCTGATTGTTTTCATATTTCTTGGTAAAAATTTTTATTTTCATTTCCAGTTACTGCTGCAAGTTTCATGTTTCTGGCTCATTCCAGCTGACATCAAGTGGCAATTGCCATTGCTTGAACCCCAGTGACAGTGAAGGTGAAAGCTAATGTAAAATATTTAGTTATCTCCAGTAAGATAACGTATGTGAAAGTGACAAGTGCAAGGATTAGACAGGATTAGATGATAGATGTGTAACCAATATGACAATATCACAGTGGAAGTGGAATGTAATGTGCAGTGTAGTCCTGTTTGTTAACAACAGTTCAGCTTTTTGCAGGACAACTGCTTCTGTGTCTGCTTGTGGAAGTTTTTATGGGTCTCAGTATTTTGCCTGGGAGCAGATGATCAAAGAGTCTGTGATCATGGTGGGAAGGATCGGAGATGATCTTGTCTGCACATTTCTTGGCCCTGGTGGTGTGCAGTCAATCAATGGGGATCATTTTGTCGGCAATGATGTTTTAGGGTGAAAGAATGATGCACTGCAGCCTCTGAATGCTCTGTTTGTCACAGCTGCACTGTACCACACAGTGATGAATGATGTGAGGATGGGCTCAGTGCTGGAACTGGATAAACATTGCCTGTTGATCCTGGAGTCTATTGCCATCTCTCATACTGGCTTGATGTTAGGGATGTTATGTGTTTCTGTAACAAAAAACAAAAAATAAGGCCAGCCCTAAGAAAAAAAAAATAAAATCTTGAAAGATTGCAGGATCGCAGAAAAGGAATAATTTAAAAAGACTGTACTGTGCACTTTACTAGAATGATATTTCCCCGCAGCACAAAGAGAAGCCTGTCGAGATCATAAGACATCATTTGTGCCCATAGATGAGGAGCAATGCTGGGCAGCTCTCTGTGTTCATGTCAGTGGGGTTTCATTTTCAAGATAGCTCTATAATGGTAAGTATATCTGTTATTGCCTGGTAAAGGCCTTTGGAAAGGTTGGCAAAATGGCCCTATCATTAGCTCCCAGGATGCTGTTCAGGAGACTCATTTCAAGTGCTGACAGTCTTCTTTCTCATGCAATATTTGCAGGCATGTACATGAACACTTTTCAGCTTTCTTTCAAGAACACCATGCTTCACATTCATACTATTATACACTATCCTTAGAACTGCCCAGTATGACCACCTATTTCTTCTGCTTCCGTGTTGCAGAAGGAGTAGGTCAGGGCTGGATGGGAGGATCAATAAAATATGGGACTTTAACATCATAGTAACATTTCACTTCCTGCTACCCCTTACGGTCAACATTTTTTCCACCAATGAAGATGATTGTTGGCCTGTAACCTTAACAAGATAGCAACTTTAACTACAATATTTCCCTTGAACAAGTAGTTATATTAACCTAAACTGTGATCTTTCCCTAAGCCTAAAGAAGCTGTTTTTGTACATGAAGCTGGCCAAACCTTAACCAGAGTTGTGTAACACAAGAAAACACTTGAATTTTTGCCGCTAAATGTGACATCATTCTTTTTTATCATTTATAGCTGTGCTTACATGTATTGAAAGAAACAATGAAACCAAATGCTAGTCACATTCAAATTCAAGAAAAGGCTTAAAGTGATCGGAGTGTAGAATGCTTTTTAAGTTTGCCTTAAGGGTGCTGCCCTCAGATAGCACTTTTGTGGTGGAATGTGGTGTCATGAACTTTGCAGCTTCTTTGGATCAAGTGGGAATTTATACTATGAGCCTTCTGCTTACCAAACTGCACTATGATATATTTAATTCAGTTATACATACTGTCATGGGGATGCCTGGTGCCGTATAGTAATATCGCCAAACATTACATGTACTAACTGTCGTGTCTTACCTTCAGAATACATCTGGGTGCCACTAAGAGACGCTAGTTAATTCAGTGTTACTGTTTTGGTTTTGATTCTTTCATTTTTCATTGTAGTCTGTCTCTATGCAGTGTTTTCAGCCATACTGGGAGGCCTACTGGCATTGGCGCTGTTTAACATTCCCGCCGGCATTGATGACATGAGACGTAACCATCCATCCATCCATCCATCCATCCATCCATCCATCCATCAATCCATTTTCTCCCACTTCATCTGGGGCCAGGTTGCGGGGAGAGCAGCCTGAGCAGGGACCCAAACTTCCCTCTCCCTGGACACTTCCCCTAGCTGTTCCGGGGGGATCCCAAGGCGTTCCCAGGCCAGCTGAGCGACATAGTTGCTCCAGTGTGTCCTGGGTCTTCCTCGGGGTCTCCTCCCAGTGGGACATGCCTGGAACACCTCCCGAGGGAGGTGTCCAGGGGGCATCCAATAGAGATGCCCGAGCCACCTCAGCTGATTCCTCTCGATGTGGAGGAGCAGCGACTCTACTCTGAGCTCCTCCCGGGTGACAGAGCCCCTCACCCTATCTCTAAGGGAGCGCCCTGCCACCCTGCGGAGGAAACTCATTTCAGCCGCTTGAGACGTAACCATTTACACATAATATAATTCACCTAAAAACATCAAATAAGGAAGCTGAGACATTTTATAGTTTAACACGTTTAATGAATTATTTGCATGTTAACGCTTATCCCCTTGTATTTTTGTCTTCTCCTACATTTTTATGCATCTAACGGATCATGAGGTCATTGCAATTTATTATGATTTGTTAGATGTTTTGATAAGGTCATTATGATTATATTGAATTGGACCTATGATGTATTGGGGTATTAACTGAGAATTAATTATGTTTTGTCTCTATAGGAGGGGCTATGAGTATATAGGTGGCCAGTACCCATGCCAGTTGCTAGGGCCAGGACTGCTCATCTAGTGCATAGGGCCCCTCTCAGGGCTTAGCCTATGCTTTGGTTTCGAGCTTAGTTCTGTTTTCGTCATTGTTTATGTAGTTTTCTTGAGCCATTATTTAATCCTTTGTTTATCTTTTCTTATCTTTTTTTAAGACACTTTCTTTGCATTTTTGTATATTTTTTTACAACCTGTAAATAGTCCTGGTTTCTGCACAATAAATTACCACATGGGAATACTACAGCCTGCATCAGCTTGTGCCTTCCTCTTCTTACCACTCCCCATCCTAACACATACATTGCACTTATTATATTCTCATAGGAGTGAGATGACTGCACATCAGTCCAAGCGATCAGCTTGTCTGTGAGCAACATGCTTGACATAATGATATATAATCGCAGTATTTTAAATAATGCAATGAGACTCTCATTTTTCCAGCTTAAATTCTTAAAGTTTTATGATTCAGAGGAATGACTTGCAACACTGGGTTTCTCTATGAGTCTCAGTTTCTTTTAAGAATTGAAGAGCTTTTGATCCCCGAACAGCAGATAGGCTTTAAGACAGGAATGATAAAACGAGAAGCGTTTCACAGGGAAGACACAGTGTGTGCAAAGTTTTGAAGCTGTAATCTGTGAGCCAAGTCACTGGACAGTTAATTTAGAGCTAAGGTCAACTGCAGGTTGAATATTCAATATTCTTCATGCTACTAGGAATACTTGAGAAAGACGAGTTAGGGCTTATAATGGAATATTCTGATTAATGATGTCATTAACGATCAGCATTAAAAACTCTGAAAATACTTCAGAGCTAGGGTGTGATCTTTTGTATTAACGGTGTACCAGTACGGTACGTACCAAAACATATATGTAGGTACTGGAGAACAGGATGTGAAGTTATGAAATAAGGCACGACCTATTCAGCTGTCGCTTTTTAGGCTGTGATTTTGAAATTTTAGGGGGTTACCTTAGGTGTTACAATATTTGTTCATTCATTAAATCTGGAAGTTTTATATGGTCTGAGGTTGAATTGAATTGTACTGTATTACTATTTTAGTAATTTTTATATATATATTTATATAT